>JAOTRH010077838.1:0-17402 GCA_034768845.1 Heliamphora exappendiculata
AAACATCGAATTCCTGAAAGCTGAATTCGATCCGTTCGACCTAGCCAAGACCAGCTACTATAACGATGTACTACAATCGTACCAATGGAATGTCTGGATCCATTGCGATTGTGAGCCTACATGTATAATCTGTTAAAACTTTTGACCCGATCTTTCGTGCAGCACGCACCGAGTCAAATACTGGACAGAATATACGGACTATGCGTTTATATATCACGAACAAAAATATGAAATCATAAATACAAAATCATCTCAAATGTTTCTCATTAATATGCTAGAGATCCAGAATAAAATATATAAAATCATAACTTTTCAGTATACATTCCCAACAGTATCTGAGGGGGGAATCTCTCTCAATCTCTCTTTTCGCCTCTGATAGACCTGACGAGAAGAAGGACCAGCCTTGTTAGAACAAACATCCTCAAAGGGCATCTTCAAGCCATCACTATCTTCACTGTCGGAGGAAGAGGACACAGCTCTAGAGCGAATCTAAGTGGAAGAAATGGATCCCTAGAAAAAGTATGATCGGGAGTATGCACGGGATCCACGACCTCGGGTTGGAGTTGGGATCGAAGCTAGAGGTGGGACTAGAACTTGTGGCTGTGCTATGACGAAAGATGGTACGGGAGGCTGTCAAAGAGAAAGTAAGAAGAAAAATGAAAATAGAAAACTACAAAAAAGTTAGAAGGGCTAAAAAATGCTCACTATGCCACTGGTCTGAAAGTAATGTTGGCTGCTCGAATTGTGGCATCCTATAGCGAATCAGCGCCCTCATAACCATCAGCATCGTGAAATTTAGCCACGCCTGATCGATCTACAAAGAGTAAAAGGGAGCATTTCAAGAAAACTAGACAAGTAAAAAGTAACTAAAAGAAATGTGAAAGAATAAAAGATAAACTTAGCCGATCTCAGCCTTGAACTCGGAAGATAGCGGAACTAAGACCAGAAGAGGAAAAGGGAAGCCGTATGTCACGGTTTAGATATCCCAAGGGCTCTTAGGACCCATCATCCCTCTAGCTCCTCGAGCAGGTCTCTTGGCAAGCCTTTTTGCAATAGTAGCGGTTCCTCCATCAACTCCAGCACTAGCATTAGCAACCTCTGGTGCCCATTTCCTGCTCTTGCCACAAGGCATAGCAAGACCCAGATCAAGTGATCCTAGTAAGTGTGCCCAAGCCCAGGTTGTGTAATCTTCTTCCTCTGGCACCAGCAGCTCCGAGGCGTGGGTCCTCACCATCTCTAGGAGTAGGTTGACGTGACTCAGTAGGTCAATTCGGCACATGCGGGCTGGAGGGACCACCGGAATCCTGAAGTGGTCGAGGTCAAGTGACTTGCAGACCACCCTCTCACCCAAGTAGTACTCTCGATCAAAGGGCCCTTCAAGTAGGACCTGCATTGAGGTAATCTCCTGGATGTGCATCAGGTTTATGCCAGCTCGATCCTTTACTCCCCCCAAACATCCCAATGGACCTATAAAAATTCAAAGTATAGTGCAATGTAGAGAACAGTAATCAATGCAGTGAGCAATGAATGGTACAAATTAATACAATGAGCAGCAAACACAATACAGTATAGTAACCGGTGTGAAGAATATAATAAGTAGTGAGCTTTACAGAACAGAGAACAATGATCAGTGTAGTGAAGTGAACAGTAATTGGTTTAGTGTTCAGTAATCAGTGCAGCAAAGTGTACAGTGTAGCGTACAATAATCAGTTCAGTGTTCAGTAATTAGTGCAGTGAACAGAGAATAAAACTGAGTAATGAATAATGGTACCTGGTTGGGGGTCAGCTAGTTAAGAGATGCCCAAAATCTATCGATATCCTTGCCCCTAACCTTCTTCCCCTTCAGGCATCGGGACCACCGAGCTGCACGGGAAATGAATAGAGGATTTGCGGAGGAGTTCGCCGGGACGTAAAGCCCAAGGAACTTGTAGGTCAAAAGTTGTAAAGAAAAGATCTCAGCAAGCAAATAATGGATAATAGATAATAGAAATGAATGAAAAATGTGCAAAAACTAGAGCATATCTCCCATATCCTCTAGTATCTCCTAATGCTGAGCTCCTCAGGAAACTAGGTCAAGGCCCTCATAAAGCCGTAGAGAGTGGCGAGAGTGGCTCCTCCCCAGTCATACATGGCAACCCGATAGAGGCAAGCAAAGACACCCAAGTAGTGAAGATGAACGGTGTTCTCCTTTTTCAAAAATAAGAAAGTACCAAACATATATAACAGGAAAGCACAAGCGACCCACTCGTAGTGATGAGGCTTGGTGCAGTGGAAGTGGCAGAACCGATCGAAGAACCAGGTATACCTAACCCAGTCTCTGTCCATCTGAACTGGAACAGCTCTAAGCAGGTACATCAACGCATCGGTGGAGCGGGCAATGGTAGAATAGAATGGGATGAGAGCACCGAAGACTTTGATGCCAGTAATAAGTGCAAAATCCATAGGCATTAGGGTAGCCTCGAATGTGGTGAAATGGAAGGTGTTGGTGTTATCCTACCACTGCTCAGGCAGGGCTGTTAGTTAAACTCGATCATTACTCATCCTACCCAATAAGGGTATGAACCGAGTAAAGCCAAAAACATCAACGAGAGCTCGGCTGAGAGCAGGGAGGGCATCGTACCACTCCAACATCTTGCCCTAGGTGGAGCCGCTAAAGCCCCAAACGTAATGATCAGCCTAAAAAGAAGAGGATAAGTAGAGGATATATCAAAATAAGTGGGATGCATAAAGTAACTAAAGCAATAAAAACCCTAGGTTCTTGTATATGTGACGACCCTTCAGTTCTTTACAAGCCCTAAAAGATTAGGCACCCCAAGCCCTAGTGTGCCAGGAAAATCCTGTACGTCCTGGTAGAAGACTAGGAACCCTAAGCCCTGGTGAGCTAGGTAAATCTTTCAAGTCTTAGAAGACTAGGCACCCTAAGTCCTGGTGCGCTAGGTAAACCTTGCACGTCCTAGTAGAAGACTAGGAACCCCAAGCCCTATAAGACTAGGCACCCTAAGCTATGGTGTGCTAGGCAAACCTTACACGTCCTAGTAAAGACTAGGAACCCCAAGCCCTAGAAGACAAGGCACCCTAAACTTTAGTGCGCCAAGCAAATCTTTCATGCCCTAAAAGACTAGGCACCCTGAACCCTAGTGTGCCAGGCAAATCTTGCACGTCTTAGTAGAAGACTAGGAACCCTAAGCCCTGGTGCACCAAGCAAACCTCTCAAGCCCTAGAAGACTAAGTATCCTAAGTCCTGGTGCGCTAGGAAAATCTTTCAAGCTCTAGAAGACTAGGCACCTTAAGCTCCGGTGCGCCAGGCCAACCCTGCACGTCCTAGTAGAAGACTAGGAACCCTAAGCCTTGGTGCGCCAGAAAAATCCTTTCAACCCTAGGTTCGTGTGTGTATAAAGATCCTTTAGTTTCTACACATCCTAGTAGAAGACTAGGAACCCTAAGCCCTGGTGCGCCAGGCGAACCCTTTCAACCTTAGGTTCGTGTGTGTGTGACGATCCTTAGGTTTTTGTATATACTAGAATAAGACTAGGAACCCTAAGCCCTGGTGCACTGGGCAAACCCTTTCAACTCCCGGTTCGTGTGTGTGTGATGATCCTTAAGTTTTTGCACGTCCTAGTAGAAGACTAGGAACCCTAATCCCTGGTGCGGCAGGCAAACCTCTTTCCTAAATCACTTTATGTTTAAAAAATGAGAAAAATCAAATCCCTTAGATTCTGTGTTACCTCTTAGAAAAGAAAAATATATAAAAATAATTTCCTTAGATTTTTAGAATTTCGGGTGAAATTAGAATTTCTTCTATTCATGCAGCGACCTAAGATCTCGTCAATTAACTATCGCTAATACTAGGGTTTAAACTAGGTTGTTATAATCTAGGTGGTTACTCCTAGGGTCTGGATCGGAGTGTTACAATCTACCCCCTTTAAATAAATTTCGTCCTCGAAATTTTATGCGAAAGGCTATAGATGATTACTTGCATTCATTCTCTTCGAAGTTGTTGTCCTTGTTTACTTGAGCCGTTCTTTATTGAGGATACAGATAAGGTTGGGTTTGTACAATTATTACTTTGAGCTATTGTTGTTTTATCTTACTAGCATTTTAGACCGATATCTACACAATTCTCAAAGGTCACATCGCTTTTTCGTGGCGTGGGATTTGTCTTGCTAGAGTTAACCTAAAAGCCTATCTTTCAAGCATATCCCTTCTCGGAACAATACAACAAGTCTAACTAATGTATATATTAGAGTTTGCGAATTTAGGCGTACCTCGGATCATTAATGGATACTTCTTTTTCTCTTGGGAAGGCGAGCCTTCCGTCCAGTGATTCTCTTGTCGGTCAAGCTGTATCATCCTTCCTGAACTGCTTGTTCTCTTTTTACGAATATTATAGTCTCTTACCCTTGGTAGCTGGCATTCAAACTTTCTATGTTCGATCTTATTATAGTTAAAATAGAGCATTGAGTTTGTCTTCTGTGAAGGGCGAATGCTTCACTCTTCACTCTCTAGTTGGTCGGGTAGCACCACATTTTTCAACCCACTTGTTCCTTGCTGTAACAAATTTGTTTGATCCTTGTAACTCTATTCTGGCTGACGGTGGTTGTTGTTTAATCCTCCTTGTTGTGGGTACTAAGATCTTTTATGTCATAGCTTATGGCTTTGATAACAGATTTTTAATTTTGGTGCCCCTTTTCCTAGTTGTTCTAGTTGGTCATCTTGAGGATAAGGTTTCGAGCATGTGATCTTTTTGTTATTTCATAGTAGTCCTTCTTGATTGCCTTCTCCAATCCTCATCGGGCAGTGTATCATTTTATGTTCTGACTGGTTGCACCTATAACAGGTTCTTATAGTTGGTTGTTGTTGCTTTGTGGCCTTGATCCAAACTTCAGTTGTTTGGGAAAGATTCTTCCTCTCAGGTGTTGGGATATTCTGTACCCTTAGGTCAGATAAGTACCATGATCTTTCCTGGGGTACGTTCTCTTGCGATCGATCCAAGTTGGCTATTAGATCTTGCAAAATTCGTGTTAGGCTCGGGACTCTCACTTCTTTTTCAGTTTTGCCTACTTTTGTTGAACACCCATGGTTTTGTTTTTGTTCCGCCATCTCTAAAGAAAATAAAAAGAAAAAAAAGGGTCACAGAACTGTTTGCTATAGTTTGTTCTACTTTTAAGGTGAAAGCATGACACTCAATCTCTCTATTAGTATGAAAAGTCTTATTCAAAGAGATTCTATCGCTCTTCACTAAAGTTCGTCACAGCAGGGCTACCATTCTAGGTTTTATATGAATTTTCGTTGTTATATCCCAGGTCTCACTTCGTTGACTGGCAAAGATCTATTCCAACTAATCAATTCCTTTCTATTTTTATTCCGTATGCTGATAATCTCGTAGTGTTGTGCTCACACAAAACCCTATATGGTTGTAAAAGCTTGCTCGGCAGCTATTTGTTGTACGCAGGTCTGGATCGAAGATAAGGGTTTTCTTTAATTTCTCTTATGGATACCCTTAACATACTTTTGATGGTTCGAAACTAGGTATTTAGACTGTCCAGGTGAGATGCAGATCTTGGTTATGTTGGTATAAAATTTAACAGATATACTTTTTGCTTGTAGCTACTAATACGTCGTCACTACTACAGTAATGGTCAACGATCTCGCTTAAAAAAATAAAAAGATCTCAATTTTTCGTAAAACGTAATTTAAAAAAATAAGAAAACTTTTTAATATCAATTTATTCAATAACCGAGATAGTATATTTTTTGTTATAGATTTACATCTCGGCAATTGTAAAACCGAGATGATATCTCATGTTTTGTAATCTCGTTTGTTTAGTAACTGAGCTGCTACGATTTGTTAAATCAATTTAAATCTCGATTATATAAACATTGAGATGCTTTATTCCAAAAAAAAAAATTTCGCCAGATATCATTTTGGATAAATTTAGATCTACAACCGAGATTGGTTGCTTCTTTTAAGATAACTTCAAATCCCTCGCGCACGGCAATTTCAAAAATTTCTTCCTTCAGTCCCGATACAGAGCATTAACTCTCTCGTAACCTTGCAAAATCGCGACTCCCTCTCCTTCTCTTCTTCTGCACGCCGCCGCCGCCTCTCCATCGACCACAACCACAGCCACAACCACAGAGGAGTGCGTTTCCACCGACCACCGCCACATTGGCTTCCTCCGTTCGTTTCCAAGTGTCGTTGGTAGAAAAACTCAATCGCGCAACCCTAGCAAAATCTGTATTGGGGTGGCAGTGCATGGACTGATTTCTTTGGTATTTACTTCGTCTCCCACAACCTACCTCTTGTGAATCTGTTCTCTCAATCATTTTCAAAACCGTAGCTAATCTTCGCTTCCTTTTTCTCCCTGCGAAATATTCCAGGCTCTGGTTAAAAGAAATCAAGTTGAAGATCTGCTCAGGACTGTTTCCTCAAACATCTGCTCAAACAACGGAGAATTAATTGAAAGGTAGGTTTGGTTTCCCTTTAATTGTTTATGTTTATTATTTTTGTCAAGGTAGTAACATGATGCCAGTTAGAAAATCAAAGTTGTATCTTCATTTTTTTATTTAAATTTTATGAATAGACTTCTAAATTTATTTCGTGCATTGTACATAGTAATGTTGAATTATGTTATTTATATTCGTAATTATATGAGAATTTATTTTAAGTCCATATAACTTGAAGGTAATTATATGAGAATTTATGAAAATGACAATAGCATGCCAAGGAAGGTTTTTGCAGCACTTGATTAGTAAGAAGGTCTTTTAAAATAAGCTAGGAGTTACACTAATTGGTCTACCCCATAAATTTGGTTTTGGTCTACCTAGACTTTTTAAAACATAAATCGTAAGTACCCATATAACTGCCCATAATTCAAAATAAATAATTCATATTAAACTATTTATGATGTGAGTCGTTTCTACATGAATCTCGACCAGCCGTTGTGAATTGTGAATAATTTTATCTGCAAATTTTATGCGTACACAACATTAATTATTGCTTTAAAAAATTGTGTCCACATTTTCATTTCTCAGCAAGCAAATAGTTGATAATTAGGAACTTGGATCGAAAATGCTTGATTTTTATTTTCAATTATGAGAAAGCTTTAATTTCAAGTGACATCAATCTGTGTTTTGTTAGTTTTCTGACTGCTATTTTTTTGTTTTTTGTTTTGTTTTTGCTATGGCTCGTACTTACAAATCACCATGTATAAATCACCATGTTTTGCAACATTCCTTTTACTAGGTGGTCTGTGAACTGTTCGGTTGCCAAAACAACTACTTCTCATTTATGCTCTAATATGGTTTTCGCAGCAAGTCTTATTATAAGAATGTAGACATTTCAATGATGGTTGCAATATAATGAACATTTGGAAAGTGGAAAAATTTTGAATTGTCAGTCCCCATTTTAGTTTAACAATATAATCAACAGTGCTAGCTTTAGGCAGATGATTGGGCTCAACCTGGGGTAGAGTAAGCTGCATTAGTTTGCTGCTCCTTCTCTCAAAGCGGGTCCTTGCCTTGCTGGATCATGCTGGTGTGAGTGTTCTAGCACTTTGGGTAGTGCTGGTCTTTGCTTGCTGATGCTGCAATGTCTTGGTGCCTCAATGTGCCTCAATGTGCTGCAGCCTGCAAGATATTGTAAGCTAGCTCTTTATGGCCCTGTTGTGTGATGACTCTGGTTGCTGCTTGTCTTGGTGTTATAGGCTTGTTGCATTTTGGATGCCTTGCTATTCAGCGTTGATGTTGGTAATATAAGATTCAGAAATTCTTCAACGGAATGGTTCCAAATTTTTGGTGAAAAAACAGGAGCACACAAAGCTATTGTTGAAAACATGTCGTGAGACACCTATTAATGCATTTGGCAGTATACTACACTGACGTACAGACACATAAGCTATGCCACTGCATGAAAGGAAGGATATGAATTATGTACACTACGGTAAATTAGAATAGAAACATGCATATTCTTAGTCTTAATGAGTTGGAAGTCTTGTAATTTATTAACTAAACCTTTAATGTTCGTTAGTATCCCCTGAACAACTATTACCAGATAAAAGGAACTTCAGACTTTGAGTGCTCATTGCCCATGAACTGAATGGATCACCATTGAAGTGAGAAAATTAAGAATGCGCCTTTGTTATGTTGGCTCAAACTGAACTGTCACAAATTTAAATGTTTCTGTAACCATAAGTGATCTCTTGCCAGCACCAGTCCAAAAACAATGAGGATCCAACATGAACTAAATGCGCATGCTCATTGTTTCCCCGAAGATCTAACACTTAGAACATGAACTAAATTAGCATGTCCAGTCTTTCCAAGAAGAAAAAAGAATTGGTACTAAGCTCTGACAAGGGTGTGAACTGTCATAGGTGAATTCGACCGAAGGTTGTGACTTTCTCCACCACAAGATTCCCTTTTGGCCCACAAATGAAGCAGGTTGGAATAGGAAAACTGCATCTAAATAGCTGCAGGATACTTATATTTAGATCTTGAGAAGAAATCATGAAAGCAAAGGTTAGAAAGCATTTGTGGGTAGATAAATAATGCACATGTAGTTGGGAACACAAGGTTCAGCCTCCTATTGTTAATTTGAGTATTCCAATGGTAAACATAGGTTCAATAAGGGCACTACTCATCATCACCATACTTCTTCTTTTATTTAATTTTAACCAAAGAATTCAGAAGACAATTGGAATAGATTTTTTTTACAAAAATTCTGGAGAAGACCATAGAATGCTTCCATACATATCTTCCATGGAGATTCAGTATTAAAATGAAAGAAGGAAATCTATTTTACACATTACTAGAAGATTGAAGCAGCACCCTATTACCAATAAATTGGTACAATGTAACTTCTTGAACAATTGGTCAAAAGATATTATAAAATGGTGTAAAACTAAAGGAAGTGAGAAAAGTACCTCCGAAATTCCTCACTGTTGCTGATGCCAACATAATCAAGATCCTCAGAGGCATATGACTCAAGAACTGCATACATTATCTTAGCAAGTTTGTACGTCAGTGTAGTATACTGCCAAATGCATTAACAAGTGTCTCATGACATGTTTTCAACAATAGCTTTGTGTGCTCCTGTTTTTTCACCAAAAATATGGAACCATTCCGTTGAAGAATTTCTGCTGGGGGCTTCTGTTTGTTGTCATTGCTTCTGTTAATTTGTGTTTTCCTGGCTTTTGTTCTTGTCATTGCCTCTAAGGTGACAGCAAGGGAGCTGGCTGATACTTCTAAGGGAAATAGTGACTGTCATTTGAATTATAAGAAAATTAATGGACCAAGATTTTTTTTTGTGTTTTTGAAAATTAATGGACGTCTTATAAAGTAACACATTTCCTACAGGTTATTTTGTAGACGGATATACCGTGGAATTATTTAAAAAACCGGGAAAATTCTGCCAAATATTTTCAAAATGTAATATTTATGATGTTTTTTTAAGTTTTATGGCATGACATTAAATATTGATCAACAACACTCGTTGGAGGTGCGTATCAACTTGGGTGGCCTAAACATCTTGTATTGATGAGCGATGAGGTATAAATTTTAAATTCTCTTTACATTTATTAGAAATTCTTTAAATTAAGATATATGTCTTTACTTTCAAAATTCTTAACTTAGGAAATTTCGAGAAATGATTGTGAAAAAAATTTGGAGTCCATTCAATCTTTTTCTTCGTTAGTCGAGCATGTCAAGTACGATGAAGCCATTAGCATTCAACTGAAAAAAGATATATTCGGTGACAAGATTAATATTCAACTTCAAAGAGTAGATATAGAGTACATATGTCAGATGAAAAAATTATCTGTAACATGCATAATGTTGTATGTTATGTGAGATTAATTAGTATTACATGCTTTAGTTATTGAAGCTCTCAAGATTTCTTAAATTACTATGCTTGTTTTAGTAATAATTAATTTTTTTATTTATTAGTCATCTTCATCACGTTATTAAAGCTTCCAATTTGGAGAGAAACTTTCTGTTTATGAACCCCTATGCCATTAGTGAGATAACCAAGTCGGGTACAGGTTCAAAATCTGCATTGCTTGCAAAGAGATTAGATGATACTAAGAATGGCCAACTACTTTTTGTTCCGCATAATATTGGGTAACTATATTACTTCTATATATTATTTCGTGCATTTGAACTATTTGAGCTTATATTTGTGACTTGTTAATTTTAGGTATCATTGGATATTATTAGTCATCAATCCATCATTGATGACAGTGTACTATCTTGATTCACTCAACCATGAAATTAACCCAAGTCTCTAAATTCTAATATGCATGTAAGTTTTAAGAATTTTTTGCATCATAGTTACATTATTATTATTTATTTCCTAATGGTTAAAAATATTCTTTTTGCTAAGGGGACTTAAAATTTATGAGACAACCAAGAGAAAGAAGGGGACAAGTCCAGTTTGGAAAGTGGTTCAGGTATAAATATTGTTCTATTTAATTTTTTTTTTTTTGTCTTGGTGGTAATTATTAATTTTTTTAAAAACTAATATGTTTGTATGTAGTGCCCCTAACAACGGTCAAATGCAGAATGTGGGTTTTATGTGATGAGGTATATGAAAGAAATGACTAAAGATCGGACCATTTTAGACAGACAAAATGTAAGAACAATTTTACTTTTTAGTATTATTTATTGCTTTACTAGAATTATTATTAGTTAATTTTTTTTCTAAATGATCTCTTGTAATTCAATGGAAAACAAACCTACTTGAAAATTGAACTTGATAATTGAACTTGATAAAGTACGAGTTGAGTGGATCAATTTTTCTTTACAAAATATGTGATCGACCTACACTGCAATTAGAGATGTGAGTTTTATTTTTCAACCACTATCATTCAAATGCATGCGATTATTTTAGTTTTGATCATTATTAATAATCTTTGTTCATTTCATATGTTAGAGGGTTGAATTTGTTCATAGTCATAATTATAAAGTTCAATCTCACAAGTATTATTTTGTAACATTGGTGGAATCCATGTAAGACTTAAAACTGTGTGTTTAAAACTATTGTAGGTAGGGGAAGAACAATGGAGCATCAGGGAGCATGGATTAATTTAGAGCTCTATTGAAATTGATGAATTTTAGTTAATTATTGTTAACTATAGTTATTGTTATGAGATTGATAGATACTTTTTAGATTGATGAATTTGAGGTCAGTAGTTTTGAACTAATTTGAGACAAGTAGTTTTTTGGGCCAGAGTCAGCTATTTTTAGATTGATGAATTTGAGATGAGTAGCTTTATTTGTTAGAGTTATTTTGAAAAAATTGTGTACTGTTTTGAGATTGAATTTGAGTTATTTTGTTATATTGTGCGTCGTTGAGATGCTTTGATACATTGAACTTGAGATGTATGGCTGTATTGTTGATGTTGTGATTAAAAAGTTGGGTAGCTATATAACTACCTAAGTTCATCAAGAACAAATAGTATTAAAAAAATTAATTTTTAAAATTTTTATCTCAGTTATTAACCGTGATTAAAAGTATACTAAAATCTCAATTTTTAAACTTTTACATCTCGCTCACTAACCGAGATTGAAAGTATATCATCTGAGGTTTTTACTACTTTTCATATTAGTTATTAAACGAAATTGTTTCTATATTTTCATCTCGCTTAATACTTGAGATTAAAAATATACTATCTCAGTTTTTCTTCGCTTTTCATCTCGATTAATAACGGAGATTGTTGTTATGTTTTCATCTCATTTACTAATCAAGATTAAAAGTATACTATCTCGATTTTGATTGTTTTTTATCTCGGCTAATAACCGAGAATAGCGGTATACCATCTCGGTTTAGAATTACTTTTTATTTCAGTTAATAACCGAGATTGTTTGTGGAACCTTTTAATCACGTCCCGATACAACTCGGTTTAATAACCGAGATGGTATGCTTTTAATCTCAGTTATTAACCGAGATTGTTTGCGATTTTTGTAGAGTGCGTGAGGTATAACCAATAAAAAGCGGGTGGCCTTAGTAAGGTAATTTATTACAACCCGAATGTTATCGTACTCTTGAGGCAATCTTTGAAAAATCCTGGCGACAACGTCTGTAACCAAATGTTTTCCAATTTTTCTAAGTGTTGTACCATTTCTCTTAGTTTCCATCATTTGTCCTTCATGGGCTGGTATGTAAGGTTTGGATGTCTCTTTCATTGACTGGATCGTTTCTCTCCGGTTGTTGGTCAGTCTAGGATAATTGAATTGTGGTAAAAGGTACGTCTGAGGCAAATATCGAGTCACGTGATCCATTGTGGTTTGATGGTTAATTCTCACTTAGGCTCCTGATGCCCATGGTTATGGTCAAAATTCTTTATTGAAGGTGGGGATGACAGGATTCGGATGCTATCATTTTGGTGAGAAAGTGTGAGTGTGTGATGCAAATGAATGCAATGCAAGTGCCCAACCCAGGGTACTTCCAAAACAGTATTAGGAATTCCACGCCGGGAATTACAAGGTAGACTTGATGGCTCTTGATCACCGAATCCATTCTCGCCTCGTTGCGAATAGCAAATTTCAATGCTGAGTTTTATGCCACAGCTGTTTTACTTAATGGCAACGGCGTGGGGACCGATCTTTATCTAATTTTACCCATCCTTATTCCAGGTTGACCAGTCCCACCTTAAGAACAAGGATACTCATTAGGTGTCAACTCAAAGTCTAAATTAAAGCTAGTGATGAACCCATAGTGCCTAAACCTCTTTTTTATAATAACAACCTCCAATTTCATTTCCAAACATGGCAACCAGGGACGCTTTAGACCCACAACCACTGAACAATGATTCCCAACCCAACTTGAAAGGTGCAAAGGACTTTGATAACCCAAGATGCAATGTAGGAATGCCCATGAATGTGCAATATGTCTCTTGTGTACAACTAATCATTGCATGGTGTATAAACATGACATAGCACATGGTACAACTTGCTAAAGCATTACGCACAAGCATGCGAAGCATAACCATAATTCATGTAGTATAAAGTCGAACCATCAGCATGAGTTCATTTCATCAAGCGTAAATTTTTAAATACTAATTACTCACAAAGTTCATATAAGGTTCACATACTGAAGTCTCATAAATAACACATTATTCAAACACTTAGCCAATTTTAGGTACAAGTTTAATTGCTTGTTTTAAAGTTACAACAGCGTTTTGAAATACTTACACATAGATTTAATTTCTGATATTTTAACACCAATTAGATAAAATATTCCCCACAACTTTCATGTTTATCACTAATTCTAGATCCTACGGCACGGGGGTCATTTATTTTATTTAAGTAAAAACGGTTCAACAATTTATAGAGAAATACATAGGAATTGAGTTTCTGTTGGCCACTGTTTTGGGGCTTCAATTCAAGGGTTGTGGCTCTGATTTTTGGTGGAGTTTTAGTTTAAGTTGTCCCCTACAAGTTTCATGTTTTGAGTTAGGGTAATTTATTAGGAAAGAGTTTGAGAATTTGGCCAATTTAATAAAAAGGGTTTAGTCAACCTAAAAAGGGTCTGCATAGTGTATTTTTTACGGAGAATGCTCAAAATCTTTGGGGTATAATCCGAGGGCATTTTGGGATGATGTTTGCTCAGTAATTTGTTTAATATGTTAGTTATATTTTTCATGTTTACCACTCTTGGATTTGACTTCCAAAAAATTGAGTTTTGGGTCTCATAAAAATGTGTGACAAAGAGGTCTGTCAGTTACTGAACCTTAATAGTGACTTTAGGAAGGCTTTTGGCCTATCAAGGCTTCATATTTTTGGCTCATTTTTGGTGGAAAGAAACATAAATGTGTTCTCTACAAGGTTTATGTTTTTGACCTAAGCTCGGTTCTCACTCTAACTTAGGTTTTTTAGGTCTGCAATTTAAAGTGGTCCAAATCTGACACTCTTAGGCAAAAATGAGATATCTGGAGTTCTACTCAATGAAATTACTTCAAACTAATTTTGTATGAAAGATAACTAAAAAATATAAAATTGGACACAAAAATCACTTTAAGACCATTTTCTTACATTTAGTTATGATGATTTAACGTTGGTGGCAGAAAGTGAGTAAGTCCAGAAAAATCAGTCTACTTAGGGTTTTGGTTGCCTACCTTATGTTGTGTACATTTATGACATATTTTCTTTGCATGCATGTTATAAGTTCACATAAACCAAAACTCCAGAACATGTTTAGGCTATAAAACTCAAAAATAAACACATACAAGCATATGGAAAGCACAATCTTACATAAACTGCCCATGTTTCACTCATACGACGCCTTTTTGACTTATTCTTTGCTTTATTTTCTTAGGGTTTGTTATAGAAATGGATTAAGGGGTATCTTAGGGAAGAATATCAAAGGGTTTGAAGGAGTTTCTTACCTCTTTTGATGCTCAAATGAGTGAAGGAGAGTAGGACTTAGTTTTATTGTGCCTCCCTTGTGCCTTTCTTCCTTTCTCTTCCTTCATTCTTTCTTCATCTCTCCATTTTCTCTTTTAGAACACTTAAAATTTTTAGAGCCTCTCTCTCACACTCTTTCAGCCAAAATACATGAAGGAGAGTGAAGACTACGGTATTGTTTTTATAGAAAAGAAATGTAATGTAGTGTAATTATGGTGTTTAATTAAAATTTGAATTTTCATGAACTTCCATTGGTTGCATGAGAGGTGGTATTTATTCAAGACTTATAAAAATCAGATTTTGGGCCAGGGGGTTTGGCTATGGCAGGTTTGGGAGACTAAAAAGCTAATTTTGTGTTTAATTAGAGTTTTAAATGGTATTTTGGTACATTTTTGTGAATATAATTGCATAAAATATTAGTTTTATGTATCTTTTTGGTATCTAATCCTACCAAAATCTATTATATTAATGTATTTATAATTAATTTAGTATTTTCATGATTTATTATAATTTTAATAGCAATTAAATAAATAAGTTAGGCTTTTAAGTTAAATTAAGCTAATTTGACTAGAATTGACTTTTTGACTTATTTATTGTGTAGAGATTTTAAATAATTATTTGTTTACTTTTTTTAACCTATATTATTATATTATTATGTATATTACTTGTATAAAAAGTATTAAGTCATAATAATACTTAATTTATACATCATTTTCTCATTTTTAAGCTTAAAATGGTAAAAAGTAACTTTTTGGGTACAATCTCCTAGGTGGCCAGCCATGCAAGGGAATTTTGGTTATTTTTGTTGTTATTTTGTATTTTATTAATTAGTTGTATATAAATATCTGATTTTGGATGTCCATATGTCAAATTTTAAATTTTTAAGATTTTTTGTTGTACTAGGGGCAAAATGGTTATTTTACCATAATTATGAAAATTATTTATTTTTAATTTAATATTTTATGTTATTTACTTAATTTAAGCTGTCTCGGGAGTTTTCTGAGTATTAGGGTTTGGCCTCTGAGTATTTGGCCATTCTTTAGGATTTTTGAGTCAAATTAGGGTTTCGGATGGAATTAAGGTTTCTTCTATTCATGCAGCGACCTAAGATCTTGTTAATTAACCATCGCTAATACTAGGGTTTGAGCCGGGTTGTTATAATCTAGGTGGTTACTCCTAGGGTCCGGACCGGGGTGTTACACTTATTCCTCCTACGTACTCACACTAAGTTGCTACGCAACAACAAAATTATATCTCCCTTCAACTTCTCATACTTAGAGTTCACACGTTCTCATAAAAAAATTCCTTCTCTATACCAGCAAAATTTACACACTAATCTAAACAAGCAT
This sequence comes from Heliamphora exappendiculata, assembly GCA_034768845.1. Classification (NCBI taxonomy): domain Eukaryota; kingdom Viridiplantae; phylum Streptophyta; class Magnoliopsida; order Ericales; family Sarraceniaceae; genus Heliamphora; species Heliamphora exappendiculata. The sequence goes on from JAOTRH010077838.1 coordinate 15,749, forward strand.
GTTCTAACGGGTCACATCACAAAAGGTTTTCAAAAACAACATCCTTGCGACTCACATCGATACCACAACAGAAATCGAATATCACTCCATAAGAGTTACACAGTCTAGATGCCAAATGAATACAAATTGATACTTTAAGAACTTACCATGTGAACAACTCGGTCTGTCTAAAATGCGCATTCCACCCCTCAAACAATCTTCAGCATTAATGGGACTCACTATTTCCACAAACTCCACGGCACCCAAGTCCTAGAATTGTTTAACTAAGGAGTTACCGGCCTTTAAGGTGATCTTGATAATCCTGATGATAAAGTTTGTAATCATATTCTTCCATTTTCTCTTTAGTCTTTTCAAAGGTTGCTCCGTTCCTCTTGGCCTCTACCATATGTTCTTGACGTGCTAGAACGTTGAGTTTGAATGTCCCTTTCAATAACTGGATCATTTTCTCAGGCGGCTGGTTATTCTAGGGTAAAACGAACATAATAAAAGGTATGGTTGTGATAAATACCTAGTTGTGTGATCCATTATGACTTGGTGGTTAATTCTTTATCACGCTCCAAACATTCATTGATGTGATCAAGATTCTTCATTCTTTAATAATGATGGAAAAACTCAAACTCTAACACTTCGGTGGGAAGGCCAACGTGAATATCGATGTATATAGACGTACCTCCTTTGCTAGCATACTAAGGTTATCGTGAGTTCGAGGCTGTTTCTCATTTTTCACTTTCTCACTACTGGTATGAATCTTTTACTTCTCAATTTATTGAATGGGTGGGTCAGCTATGAACTAGTTTGGAGAAGTTTGAATTGTGCCATATGATAGTGTCGCGAATCCTTTGGTGTGAAGCTGTCGTCTCTAATTTTAGATTGCTGATGGCATAGTCTTATTTGTTAGGACCTTTGAAAAGATATAGTTAGTTGAATAAGCCTTTACTTAACCATTCTTGCAACGGGAGTCTTGATCTTCAAAACTTTGTTAAACGCAGACGTTGTCAGATATTTTAAGTCGTGACATCAAGAAGAAATCTATTTCATACTTGAAGAGGTGTTAGGAGGTTTTCGTGCATTGTCTTAGTTTCCCGTGAAAGTGCTAATGCCTAATAACGTAATATCCTAACAATCGTTATTACTCATAGATCTATAGGGCAAGATTTTGAAGGTCAACAGTCAAAAACATGTGCGGGGTTAGAACGTCTTAGGGTGGAACCCAGGTGGTTCAAAGATAGGTTGGATGAGGTTAAATGGTCACGATTAAGGCAATTATCGTTAACACAAATTGAGTGGTCATTTGGGATTCAAATGTAGGAGAAACAAGAGGAGGATAATGAACAATACTTTAAACAAGTCTCCCGAACAAGTCCAGTACAATTAGATTAAGATAAAATAGATGTTTAAGAAAAAAGGGCAACCAAATTAGATATTTACCCTGAAGTTATGTCGGCCTAACGTACTTCAATTCAAGCATCTATGTCTACTTCCCTAGTAGAGATTTCAAGAGTGTACAAAGAATTCACAAAATCACTGTAACAGATTGTGGTTTTAGGATTGGGAGAAGTGAACGATGGCGAAATGTTTTTTATCAATGTCGAATGTTTGGAACGGGTACTTAACAAAGAATTGATATCGAGTTCTACAAGAGAAGAGTTAGTTC
>JAOTRH010077849.1:0-17401 GCA_034768845.1 Heliamphora exappendiculata
TTAATTACAAACTTATATAATATAATAAACTTTAAGTTTATAATTTTTAATTTAACTTAATTTTAAACTACTATTGTCTTTTGAATTAAAAACAATAGGCCCAGTCAAGTCGGCCCAAAGGCCCCGGCTTGAGGCCCAGCCCAAGCCCGTAGTCCAAGTCCGAGCCCTTTACTTCTAAGACATGAGCAAACACCCGAAGAAAAAAACCCAGCCTGGCCCAGCTCGAGGATTTGGCGGGAGCTTGCTGGGTCCGGGCTGGGCTTGGCTCGCCCGGTTCACAACCGGGCAGGGCCCAAATTATATCCCAATGACTAGGCGGTGGTGGCAGTAATATTTTAATATGATTGTGATTTGTAATAGTTGAGTTGTGTAAAATTTTTATTTAATTGCAAAGTTCTGATAGAATTAGAAGACTAAAATTTTAATTCTTACATAATTGTAAGTTTTCTAGATGAACAGAAACTATTTGATTAAAGAGTTATAGATAGACTATAAAAGTCAGGATTTAATGCATTTATTTATTTCAATGCATGGATGCTTTTATTTCAGTTTATTTATTCTTTTCTATTTTAATCAATTCAGGTTAATTCGAAATTAAATTTTTTTGTAATAAAAAAATAAAATAAAATATTCGTTAAAAAAGTTAATTTTTTAAAAACAGAATTTGAACATTTTATTTTATTACATTAAAACATGTGTTAAGATAAATTTTTTTAAAATTAGATATTTTGAAAAAATGTGACGGTTAATTTCAAATTCTTTAAATTAATTAAAAAGAGTTTAATTTTAATAAATTATTTTTTTTCGGAATATGTGTACCGAAAAATAAAATAAAATATTTAGTTTTTATTAAAAAAAATTTTTTAAATAAATAGAATTTAAAATTTTTATTTATTACACATAAAAACACGTAAAGATGGTTTAACAACTGGAATATTTTGAAACGTGTGATTTTTCGAAATTAATAAATTTATTTTAATTAAACAGTTTTTTTATAACCCTCAAAAATATTTTAAAAACTAAGTAAGTGAGAAAATTTATTTACAGATAAATCACGCGGTCTCCATCACTAATTTGTAGGTATCGTAATTAATTTTGCGTGTTGGCACAAGAACCTTTCTCTCCATCGAATAGAATTAATTACAGAATCACCAATATAAACCTCTTTTAAGGATAATTCTAGGTAATTGTTAGTGTGAATCACTTCTCTATCTGAAAGGTTCATTGCGAAATGATTGATTAAAAATTAAGTGATGATTTGCACTTAACTGTAAATAATAGTTTACTCTTCATCTGAGTCACTACTATTATTTATCGGACCGAAACTACGTCAGCTATTTTAATTTTACTTAGTAAGATCTATTGTTTAGATAGTAAAATTAATAGGAATTTTCCTGTCTAGACAAATGATGAATAGTAGACGTCTTTCCTATCGAAGCATGCTATTCATGGTATACTAAGTGCCTGGCGAATTATTTTAAAAAAAATGGTAAAAAGAATCAATTTTAAAATAAAATTTAAAATTTTGCACATCATAATTAATAGTTTTTAATTATGTGATTCCCGTGATTAAAATGACTTTCATTCAACTCGCGGTTATACTAAAAAAAACAAACTTGCGGGTCCTAATTATGTTGACTAGAAAAGAAATCTGGATATAATTTTAACTACCGAGGGTGTTCTTAAGAAACTAAGAATTGTGTTTATTCTGAAAAAAGTTATTCATCTAAGCCGAAAAGTAAGAAGAAGAAGTAAGTTTAGAAATAGAGTGGCACGATTTTTAAGATAATTAGTGGGCCATGGATAAAAGACAGATATTTTCACTACAACCAGACATGGCACTGAAAAAAGCAATGTCCAATTTATCTTGACAAGCAGAACAATAAAGATAATTTCGTTCACTAATTGTAGAAATATATTTGGAGGTGTTATCTACCGGTACCTGGTATGTAGATACGGGAGCAACTAATCATGTCCGCAATTCATTACAAGAGTTCTAAGAAATTCAACAACTTAATGATGGAGAGATTTACCTGCACATGAGCAATAATACAATAGTGGCAGCAGTTGTATTGGGAGAGTCACTCTCAGTTTTAGTAGAGATCAGATTTTAATATTGAGATATTGTATTTATGTATCGTCAATTAGAAAAAATTTAATTTCGATTTCTAGATTGATTAAATATGGATATTTAATTTATTTAAATAACTATGCGGTTATTAAAGATAATAAACAGTTTATCTGTTCTGACACATTGGTGGATGATCTATATATTGTTACTCCAATATCTTCTACACTACAACTGAATGAATTGAATAATACATTTAATTCACAATTTAAGAGAAAGAAATCTTCTTTACTGAACAAAAAGTATCTTTGGCACTTATGCCTAGATCATATTAATCTAAAAATGATAAATAGACAAGTTAAAGATGGACATTTGAGTTTGATAAAGTAGAAACACTTTCAGTCTATGAATTTTGCTTGGAAGGTAAAATGACCATGAGGTCGTTTTCGGCTATAGGTTATAGAGTTAAAAATCGTTAGAACTAGTTCACTTGACTTATGTGTATTGAAGGTAAAACTGTCAATATCATTGTTTTTGCAAATAATTTTCGGTAAAACATTAATTGGACGAAAAAATGCAGAAACGAATTTTAGATAAAACTTTTGACGTCGAAAGATCAAAATTAAAACATGTGCAACCACAGTTGATTTAGAAGAATACTTTTTAACCGGTCGAATCTTCAACTACGATTTTATTTTTGAATTGAACCTCTTGTCAGACCTTCTATTGTATTTCTTTATGCGATTCTCGAATATAGTGTGTGCTATAATTCTTCGAGAACTCGTACCGACAGAACCTGGATAGCTTTAGTTTGAAGACAAGTTATGAAACTGATTCAGGCTACCCGCATATTTATAGGATTACAGTAGGGACCTGTGGAGTAATTATGAATAAGACTTCCAGTGGAACACAGACAGCCATCAGTGGTTTCTACAATTAAGCAAGTCTTATAGCAATATCAGCAATTATGAAAATCTAGCAGCAGTTTCTGCAATTTTTATAAAACACTAAATTATAATTCACATAACTAAAGAAGTATAATTACACTATAGCATACAATCTCAAGACCTTCTTGCATTGAGCTCCTGTTATTAAATACTTATAATTTCTTTTCATGTTAAGATTCTCGATACCTATCAATTAAATTTAATTACTAACAATTTAATTTAATCGGTATCTTAAAATTTATAAAACTCTTCCGCTTAACTTATTTGACCGCCGGATAATTAAATTCAATTGCAGGATTTGATCCGGTCAAAACTTATAAGCTTTCTTAAAGGGGTATCGTCAATTCTGATCTTTCGAGACGTGAATTTCATCAATAATTAATATTCACCATATAAATAATACTGCCATCCAACTTATTGAGAATATAAACCTATGTAAGTTCGCAAACTTTAATGAATCAAAATAATGAATATTAAATATATGAAAATCAATAATTATTTCAGGATTAAGAGTATAAGTACTATTTATAATAATCTTAGGGTATGAATTAATTTATATAGTCAGTATAAAATTAATTACCCCAATATGTCCCGTTCAATACATACAAAGTGTACTAGTACAGAGAGTCGGAATAATAGACGATGTTATTATCTTTTCCCCGTAACCAAAATAAACCTACTAAAATTTTATCCTATAGTCGTACCGATGGTATGTACATTCTATCTAAACTGTGAACATAAAACTTGTATTCTCCAAGAACCTAAAATCTGATCTTCTGTGTGCAAGCCGTACTCTATACACCAGATTAAATACTATATAGAATAAATGACATCCATGCATAATATTAAAAGAAATGATATTGCATACATTGCTCATAAAGATTCTCATAAAATAAAAAACTAATTTTATTAAAATAAAATTAAATACTAAAAACATGATTTTCAGTATACAAACCCTAACAATCTCTCACTTATACTCAAAATATTACTGCCATACATCTGACTCACATGCCTTCTACATGACTATCAAAAATTTTAACTGGTAATCTCTTTGTAAAAGAATCTGCAATGTTGTCTCTTGATACAATCTTGGTCACAGCAATATTACCTCTCTTTAGAATTTCTCATATTAGGTGATACTTACGCTCAATGTACTTTTCTTTCTTGCGAACCCTTGGTTCCTTTGAGTTTGCAACCGCTCTGCTATTGTCACAATAAAGTGTAATAGCCTACTGAACTGTATGGACCACCTCTAGATCCAATAGGAAGTTCCATAGCTAAACAGCTTCCTTGACTGCTTCAGAAGCTGCCACGTACTTGGCCTCTATGGTGGAATCAGCAATGCAGGACTACTTGATACACCTCCAACTTATAATTTTACCTCCTAAAATAAACACATATCCTGAAGTAGACTTACGGGAATCTTTGTCAAACGAGAAATTTGAGTCTATGTACCCCAAATGTACTAGATTGTTTCCTTAGTAAACCAACATATAATCCTTAATCCTTATTAGGTGCTTGATTATATTCTTTACCACAGTCCAATGCTACTGTCATAGGTTAGATTGATATCTTCTAACCATGCCAACGGTAAAATAGATGTCGAGTTTAGTGTAAAACATAGTATACATAAGGCTTTCTACTGCCGAAGCATAAAGAACCGCTTTCATCTTTTCTATTTCATTAGGTGTTTTAGGACACTGATTCTTGTATAGAGTGATTCTATGCCTAAAAGGAAGAAACCATTTTTCGTAATCCTATATGCCAAAACGAGTGAGAATATTATCGATATACTTTGCTTATGATAAGCTCAACATCCTTTGTTTCTGATATCACACAAGCTTGATCCCAAGGATATGATTGGCTTCTCCTAAGTCCTTCATATCGAACTGCCCAGATAATCATACTTTAACAATAGATAATGCATTCACATTATTTTCGATAAGCAAGATATCATCTACATAAAGTATTAGAAAAATCATCACGCTTCTTGTATACACAGGGCTCATATAAATTTTGATCAAAATCATTAGACTTTATGGCTTGATCAAACCGAGTGTTCAAAGATCTCGATGCTTGCTTAAGTCCATAAATAGATCTCTTAAGCTTACACAACATGTGTTCATGGCCCTTTATAATGAATCCATTTTGTTGTGTATCATATAGATACACTCATCAAAACTTTCGTTAAGAAAGCTGTCTTGACATCTATTTGTCAGATTTCGTAATTGAAATGAGCAGCAATAGATAAGAGAATCTGGATAGACTTAAGCATGGCTACCAGCAAAAATATTTTCTCATAATCGATCCCTTTTTTCTGAGTGAATCCTTTAGCAACAGACCTAGCTTTGAAGATTTCAAATTTTTCATCTGCTCCTCTCTTTCTCTTATAGATCCACGTGCATCCAATAGGTTTTATCCCTATTGGTGGTTCTACAAGTTCTCAGAACTGATTGGAATACATAGATTCTATTTCTAAATTCATAACCCTTTGCCAAAGATTTCATCTTTATCCTGAAGTGCTTCATTGTAGTTACATGGCTTGGTATCTAGTTCTATCATGATCTTGTTAAAAAGTCTCTCCAAAGAATATATACCGATCAGGTTGATGAGCAATCCTCCGACTACGACGAGCCACTATCTGTGTCTATATACTAGCAGTAACGCACTGTGTAAATCTGAACTCTGTGCATCAGCACCTTGTTCTTGATTTGCACATGTCCTGATAATTCTCCGACTACGACGAGATAATGAAATATTAGTAACTTGTGGTTCCTCTTCTATTTTACTAGTATTTCGTCTCAGTTCTTCCAGAACAATGTTACTTTTGGGCCTGTGGTTCACAATATAATTCTCCTCTACGAATCGGGCTTTGGTGCTAACAATGACCTTCTGATTCTTATGATTATAGAGCAGATCACCATTCGTTCCGTTGGGATACCCCACAAAGAAACAGACTTATGCCCTTGGTTCTAATTTATCCGCGTTTTCTTTCAACATATGTGCTGAACACCCCTAAATTCGAATGTGTTTCAGACTAGACATATGCTCGCTCCACAATTTGTGGGAGTAGAAAGTACTGACTTAGAAGGTACTAAGTTCAGAATATAAGCTGCTGTCTCTATAGCGAGTCTCTAAAACGAATCGAACAAACCTGAATAACTCATCATGGACCTTACCATCTCCATAAGAGTCTTATTCTTCTTTTTCTGCTACACCATTCAGCTGCGGAGTGCTAGGTGCAGTCAATTGGGATGTAATCCCTTTCGATGACAGGTAGTCTCTAAACTCTCCAAAGAGATATTTTCTACTACTGTCAGATCGTAGTAATTTGATACTTTTATCCATACGCTTCTTCGCCTCTGCCTTGAATTCTTTGAATTTCTCAAAGCATTTAGACTTACGATGCATCAGGTAAATGTATCCATACCTTAAGTAATCATCAATAAAACTGACAAAGTATTCAAAGTCACATTTACCCCGAATTGTCGTAGGATTACACACATCAAAATGAACCAGTTTCAACGATTCTTTAGCTCTATAGCCTTTGGCCAAAAAAGGCATCTTGATCATCTTACCTTCTAAGCAAAATTCACATACTGAAAGTGCATTTACTTTCAATGAACTCAAAGGTCCATCTGCTATCAGTCTGTTTATCCTTTTTAGATTAAAATAAGCCAAGCGTAAGTGCCAAACAAATGTTTGGTTCATTAAAGAAGAAAACTTTTTCTTATATAATAAATTAAATATGTTATTCATTTCAGTTAGTTACAGTATATGAGATATAGGAGATACGATATATAAATCATCCATCAATGTACTAGAAAAAAAAATATTTATTTTTCTTCGCAACTACAGAGTCACCAAAATGAACAAAATATTTATTCTTTATTAAACTCTAGACTCAAATTAAATTTCTTCTAATCGAAGGTACATAAAGACAATCTTTCAGAAGAAGTATCCTATGTCTACTAAAATTGAGAGTGGCATCTCCTACTGCAACTGTTGCCACCCTTATATTGTTGCCCATGTACAAGTATATTTTTTCATCACTAAGCTGCCTTATTTCTTAGAACCCCTACAAAAAATTATAGACATAATTAGTGGTTTTCGTATCTACACACCAAGTATTGGTAGATAACACCGCTAAACATATTTCAATCACCAGTAAATAAAAATTACCTGGTATGTTCTGCTTACTAAGAAAAAATAAGACATTATTTTTTCCAATCCTCAAACTAGTTACAGTGATAGCACTTGCCCCTCGGCTTCTTTATACTAGCTTTTGGTCCCTTAATTGCTTTTGGAGCTGTGCCTCCCTATGTTTGAACTTTTTTCTTCTTCTTGCCTTGCGGCTTTGATGAAGAATCTTTCTCAGCCACATACACAGAACCTGTCTTCCCAAGAACACCATCGGCTGCTTGAAGTTCCTTAAGAAGTTCTGCTAATGAAAAGCGGAGCTTGTTCATGGTATAGTTCAGGCAAAACTGCTTAAAACTTTTAGGCGGTGACTAGAGTATGATATCGACCCGGGTTTCTTCGTCAATTTTAGCTCCAAGGATCTCTAGTTCATTTAGAAAATTAATCATCTTCAAAACATGATCCCTTACTGTGGTGTTTTTAGTCATGTTTGCATTCATTAGATACTTCATGGCCACTTGCCTAGCAACACGATTTTGATTCTCAAATATTTCTTTGAGGTTCATAATCATGTTATAGGCACTGGGCATAGACTAATGCTAATACTGCAAAATATTTAACATTAAAGCTAAAATGTAACAGCGAGCCATTGATTAGCTTTTTGCCACTTCTGATGGGCCTGGATTTTCTGTTCGGTCGCCCCTACATCAGATACCGGTGGACATATCTCAATTAATACAAACTTATAATCCTCAACAATTAAAACAATGTCCAAGTTTTATTTTCAATCAACATAATTTGGTCCCATAAGTTATATTTTTTTTAGTATTGAAGCAAGTAAGTTAAAAGTTATTTTAATAACGAGAATCACATAATTAAAAAATATCGTTAATTATGACGAGTAATACTTTGAATTTATTTTAATTTGGTTCCATTTACCTTTTTAAAAGAAATTCGCCAGTAGCTTGGAACCCTATGAATAGCATGCCTCGATGGGAAGACCTCTACTATCTATCGTATGACCAGACAGATCAATTCCTATTAATTTTACTATCTAGACAACTAACCCTACCAAGTAAATTAAATAGCTAGCATAGTTTCGATCTAGTATATATAATAGCAGTGACTCAAATGGAGATGATACTATTATATACAGCTAAATGTTAACCATCGCCTAATTCCAAATCAATTATTTCGCAATAAGTCCTTCAAATGGAGAAGTGATCCACACTAATAATTATCCAGAATTGTTCTTAAAGAAGATTTGTACTGGCAATACCGCAATTAATCTGTCTGGTGGGAAAGAATGCCTTACTGCCAACACGTAAGATTTAATTGCATCGCCTACAAACTGGTGATTAATACCGCATGATTTATCTGTAAATAAATTATCTCTTCCACTTAGATTTTTAAGATATTTTTTTAGGGTTATAAAAATTCGTTTAATTAAAATAAATTTATTAATTTTAAAAATCACACAATCTAAAAGAATCAAATATCTTCTCGTGTACACGATTCCAAAGATTTCGATTTGCCAGCTATCTTTTGGTGTTTAAATACGTAACAAATAAAATTTAATAAATACACAGTTGTTTTAACTTTTCAACTAAAGTATTGATTAAAGACATTTATTTATTTTATTTTCTATTAAAAAATAATAATTTATTTCAATTAAATATTTTTTGTATTTAATTAATTCAAGATTCAGAGTTAATTCTCATATTTTTTTAAGATATTCGATTTTATGAAAAATTATCTTAAACGTGATATTTTGTAAAAAGATAAAATATCTAAAGTTTTTTCACTTAATTAAAATTAATTAATTAAATTTTTTTAATTTTATTTTTCATTACAAAATATTTTAATTAAAATCAAAATTTTGAATTAATTAAATTAATAAAAAAAATAAAATAGATATACATCTACGTAGTTTTTATATATATAAACACGATATGCATATATCTCGATTTTATAATCAAAGTGAAACGTTAAGGCATTTCAGTCTCCTATAGAAAATAAGTTGTAATAATCCTTGTTTGTCTTTGATTCTTGTGTCCCAATTGTATCCAAATTTTTTGATACTATGTGATATACACGTATATCTTATATCAATCTCGAACATATCAAAAAAGTAATCAAAACAGTCCCAGGAGAGCCGAACCACCACCAGCCACCACGGCGCCGCCTAAAGCCGCTCACTTTAGGTGGCTTTTGCCGCAGCCTCGTTGCTCCATTTTTGTACTCTTTTTATAGCAAAAAATAATCCTAAAAAATTAGTATTTTTTTTGTCAAAAAACTTGCTCGAAAACAGCCTAAAAATAGCCCAAAAATTAGCCTGAAACAGCCGCTATGGCCACTAGTGCCGACATCCCATTCTGCCGCCTGTTTGGGCTTTTTTCTATGGTTCTTTTATGCTCATTTTTTTAAATAGTTCAAATATCCATCAACCTATTATTTCGAAGAATGTCTCAAAAACAGTCCCAAATCAGTCCCGAGCTAGCACTGCCGCCGTCGTTGGAATGCCGCTGTTATGTCGCCTGTTTTGTGCACTGTTTGGCTCAATTTTTTATAATTTTTAGATAGTATTTTAAGATATATTTACTGCTATTTTATGCCTAAAAATTGCTCAAAAAATAGTTTCGAAAATAATCAAAAAAATCATCAAAATAGCCGTCAAACCGCCGTCGGTGGTGAGCAATTTTTAATGATTTTTTTCTCTATTTTTAACTTATTTTTACTACTATTTTTAATGCATAAATATTACAAAAAATTACCAAAAAAATTATTTAAATTTGTTAAAAATTTACCTCAATCTGTGACCCATAAAAACTCGAAACCACCACCAGCGCCGCTGCCGTTCTTTGTGTTCTTCGATATATTTAACATATTTTTAAATAATCTAAACAGATATTTAAAAATAAATAACTAACTATTGCATTGATTCTATGTCCCAGAAGCTCACATTTTATCTATCACAGTCAACTCCTATTAAAAAATTAAATAATCATTATACAAACCATTCAATAAAACATGAATTAAATGACGATCATCAAATTGGGATTAGAACGCTTGCAAAATAAAATTGACACATTTTTAAAACTACCCGACTACGATAACCTTAAACAAAAAATAAAATAATTTTGATACCAAATGTTGGAGGCAAAACTGCCAATATCATTGTTTTTCCAAATGATTCTTGATAAATAATTAACTGGATGAACAAAAACTAAAACGGGCTCCAAATAAAAATTTTGATGTCGAACGATCAAAATTAAACTCGTGCAACGATAGTTAATTTAGAAGAATACCTTTTAACCGATCAAATCTTCAAATACGATTTTATTTCTGAGTTGAAACTTCTGTCAAACCTTTTACTATATTCTCTTATGCGATTACTGAATATAATGTGGGTTATAATCCTCTGAAAACTTATACCGGCAGAACCTGAACAGCTTTAGTCTTGAAGACAAGTTATGAAACTGGTTTAGCCTACCTGCATATTTATAGGACTACAACAAGGACTTATAGAGTAATTATGAGTAAGACTTCTAGTTGAACACAGACACTCATCAGTGGTTTCTGTAATTAAGCAAATCTCATACCGGTATCTGCAATTATAAAAAATTAGCAGCGATTTTCGTATTTTTCATAAAATACTAAATTACAGTTCACACTATTAAAGAACTATAATTGTACTATGACCAATAATCTCAAAACTTTCTTGTATTGAGTTTCTGTTGTTAAATGCTTATTGTTTCTCCATACGTTAAGATTCTCGATACCTGCTAATTAAATTTAATTGCTAATAATTTAATTTAATCAGTATCTTAAAATACTTTTAACTCTTCTGCTTAACTTATTTGACTGCCGAATAATTAAACCCACCTACAGGGTTCAGTGTGGTCAAAACTTATAAATTTTCTTAAAGGGGTATCGTCAATCTCGATCTTTCGAGATGTGGATTCCATCAATAATTAATATTCACCATATAAATAATACCGCTATCCAACTCATCAAAAATATAGACGCATATAAGATCACACAATCTAATGAATCAAAATAACGAATATTAAATATACGCAAATTAATAATTATTTCAGGATTAAAAGCATAAGCACTATTTATAATAATCTTGGGGTGTGAATTAATTTATACAGTCAGTATAAAATTAATTACCTCAATGTATCACGTTTAATACACACAAAGTGTACTAGTACAGAGAGTCGAAACAATAGACAACGCTATAATCTATTCCCTGTAACCAAGGCAGGCCTACTAAAATTCTATACTATAATCGTACCGATGGTATACCCATTTTCATTTAAAGTGTAAACATAAAACTTATATTCTGCAATAACTTAAAATTTGATCTTCTGTGTGCAAGCCGTACTCTACACACTAAATTAAAACTACACAAAATAAAAGACATTCATGCATAATATTTAAAAAAATAATATACATACATTGCTCATAAAAATTCTCATAAAATAAAAAATTAATTTTATTAAAATTAAATTAAATACTAAAAATATAATTTTTAGTATACCAACCCTAACAATGTGGACCTATGACTATCCGGGCTAGAGGAGGCTTTGAGTATTTTGTCACTTTTATTGACGATTATTTATGGTATGGATACATTTATTTGATGCACCATAAGTCTGAATGTTTTGAAAAATTCAAAGTATTTAAGGCAAAAGTAGAGAAGCATCTAGAGAAATGTATCAAAACACTTCGGTCTAACCGTGGTGGCGAGTACCCCTTTGGAGAGTTTAAGAATTATTTGTCAGATGAGGGGATTACATCCTAGTTGACTACAACGAACACTCCACAACATAATGCTCTAACAGAAAGAAGGAATGTGACTCTTATAGGGATAGTGATGTTTATGATGAGTTATTCGGATTTACCCGATTCATTTTAGAGATTTGCATTAGAGACAGCAGCTTATATTAAAAACTTGGTACCTTCTAAGTCAGTAACTTATGCTCCCACATAATTGTGGATCGGGCGTAAGCATAGTTTAAGACATATTAGAATTTGAGAGTGTCTAGCACACATTCTGAAAGGGAACACAGATAAGTTAAAACCGAGAACGAAAGTTTATTTCTTTGTTGGATATCTCAGGAAAATAAATGGTGGTTTATTTTATAATCATAAGAATCAAAAGATCATTATTAGTGCCAATGCCCGATTTTTTAAAGTGAATTATGTAATGAACCACAAACCCAGGAGTAGAAATGTCCTCGAAGAGCTGAGAAAATGCCAGTAGTACGGTAGAAGCGCCACGGAGAAGTGCCATCGATATTCCATTCCCTTGTCGTAGTGGGAGGATTATCGGAACACGTGCGAATCCTAAACCAGATCAGGGTACTACCATTAACATACCAGTTTTACAACCAGAGAAACATGTGGATAATGATGCACAAGTTTTAGAATCAGTACAACATATCACTGGTAGTACATAGACGCAGGTAGTGTCTCGTTACAGTAGGAGGGTTGTTTATCAACTCGATCGGTATATGTTCTTGAGAAAGTTTTTGACAGGATCCTAGAAGAACTGGATACTGAACCCTGTAATTACATTGATGCACTTCAAGATAAAGGTGCATAATTATGGCAAAGGACTATAAATTCAGAGATGGAATCTATATACTCTAATCAAGTTTAAAAACTTGTAGAACCACCCAAAATGGATAAAACCCATCAGATGCAAGTGGATCTATAAGAGGAAGAGAGGAGCAGACGGGAAGGTAACAACCTTCAAAGTTAGGCTTGCTGTAAAAAGGTTTACTTAGAAAGAAGGAAACGATTATGAGGAGATCTTTTTGCAGGTAACTATACTTATGTCTATCCGAATTCTCTTATCCATTTCAGCTTATCTTGATCACAAAATTTGATAAATGGACGTTAAGGCAGCTTTTCTTAACTAAAGTTTTGACGAGTGTATATATATGGACAACCTGACAATTTCATAACAAATGACCAAGAGCACATGTTAGGCAAGTTTAAGAGATTTATTTATAAATTTAAACAGGCATCTAGGTCTTGGAACACTCGATTTAATCAGGCCATTAAGTCTTATAGTTTTTATCAAAGTCTTGACGAGTCATGTATATACAAGAAGTGTAATAGAAGTGTGGTGGTATTTTTAGTACTTTACATGAATGATATCTTGCTCATCGAAAACGATGTAAGGGGTGTTATCTTTAGTGAAAGTATGGTTATCTGGCTAGCTCGATATCAAAGACTTGGGAGAAGCCAGTCACATCTTCAGAATTAAGCTTGTGCGTGATCAAAAATAGAAGATGTTGAACTTATCACAAGCTACTTATATCGATATAATCCTAGCTCATTTTAGCACGCAAGATTTCAAGAAATAGTTTCTCCCTTTCAGGAATAAAATTACTCTATCTAAGGAATAGTGTCCTAAAACAGCTATTGAGATAGAAAAGATGAAGGCAGTTTCTTATGTTTCAACAGTAGGAAGTCTCATATATGCTATGCTTTGCATTAGACCCAACATCTATTTTACCGTTGGTATAATTAGCAGATATCAATCTAATTCAAGGCATGAGCATTGAACAACGATAAAACATATATTCAAGTACTTGAAAATGATTAGAGATTATATGTTGGTTTACCAGGCAGATGGTTTAGTACCTTTGGGGTACACAGACTCAAATTTTCAATCAGATAAGAATTTTCAAAATTTATCTTGGGTTATGTGTTTACCTTGAAAGGTGGAACACATCGAGATAAATATCATCTAATACGGGAAATCGTACAGATAAGTGATGTAGCCATGGCTAAGATTGCATCGACAGACAACCTTACAAATCCTTTTACAAAGAGCTTACTAGTTAAGACTTTTCACAGTCATGTAGATGACATGAAAGTTAGATGTATGATAGCACGATTTTGAATATAAGTGAAAAATTATTAGGGTTGTATATTAAAAAATTAAAGTTTTTGGCTTTAGTATTTAATTTTATTTATTAATAAAATTAATTTTTTCTATTTTATGAGAATCTTAATGAGAAATATATATATTTCATTATTTATTTGATATCATGCATGGATGTCTTTTATTTTATATAGTATTTAATCTGGTGTGTGAAGTTCGGCTTGCACACAGAAACCAGATTAAAAGTTCTTGTAGAATATAAGTTTTTAATTTACAATTTAGATGGAATTGAACAAACCATCAGTACGACTATAATACAAACTTTTAGTAGACCTGTCTTAGTAACATGGAACAGATAATAGCGTTATCTATTATTCTGACTCACTATGCTATTACACTTTGTATGTATTGAACATGATCAAGTTGAAATAATTAATTTTATACTGACTTTATAAATTAATTTACACCATATGATTATTATGAATGTTTATGCTCGTAATTTCAAAATAATTAATTATTTACGTATATTTAATATTCATTATTTTGATTTATTAAAGTATGCGATCTTATACGGAGTTATATTCCTGATGAGTTGAATAACAATATTAATTATATGATGAATATTAATTATTGACGGAATTCACGCTCCGAATGATCGGGATTGACGATACCCTCTTAAGGAAGCTTATAGGTTGACCGAGCAAAATTCTACAGGTAGATTTAATTACCCGACAGTTAAATAAGTTAAGTGGAAGATCTTACGGAATTTATTTAAGAAGCCGATTAAATATAATTGTCAGTAATTTAATTTAATTTAATCGACGGGTATCAGAAATATATCTTAACGTGAGGAATTATATCGTGAGGAATTAATTTAATTTAATTTAATTTAATCGACGGGTAATTTAATTTAAGCCGATTAAATAATTTAATAACAAGAGTTCGAATATTCAATTTTGAAAATAAGACTAAAAGTGCAATTATAATTCTTTAGTGGAATAAATTATAATTTATGTTTTTATGAATTATTTCTGGATTGAAGTAAGATTTCATAATTACATTAGAATGTCATGTCTTATTTACTCTACAAGTCCCTACTGTAACCTATTTATATGCTATTATAAAGTTTGATGCCATAATTCATATTATTCAGTTAGTGATTAAGTAGTTGGGGTTTTCACGTTATCTGAAAATTATAAACCTAATCAAGATGATTTTGAAAAACACAATAGATGAAAGTCCATACTTTATTCGTGTTTGGCATTTGATAATACAATAAAAAAATTTTGTTAAAAATTTAACTAGAAGTCAAAAATCGCAACAAATCGTTGACTGAAAATAATTGCAGTAACCGAAATCATGTAACTAAATTTCGAAAAGTATAATATTAAAACTAACTTTAAAAGTAATATTAAATTTTATTTTAATTGTTCGATATTAAAAATTTTAATTTAGAGTTAATTTTAATATTTACTCGTTTAATTATTTTTAAACTAAAATTATATTTATAATCTTAAAATATTAATAGTTTGTCCGAACATTAACGTGGGCGGCGGTTACCTAGTCAGGGATCAAAGCTTCATCAGCCAAGAAGAGCTTTTTGAAACAATCCACAAAACTGTCAATACGAAGCCTATCTTCTGCCATCCATTTGCCAAACTCATCCTCGATTCCGGTAATTTATTTTACTTTTTCTATGTTGGGAAGCCTTTGAGGATCCGAATAATTAGTAAGCGCTATCATTGAGTTGTCTATCACAATGATTTTAAAACCA
The DNA here is from genome assembly GCA_034768845.1 of Heliamphora exappendiculata. Lineage (NCBI taxonomy): Eukaryota > Viridiplantae > Streptophyta > Magnoliopsida > Ericales > Sarraceniaceae > Heliamphora > Heliamphora exappendiculata. The sequence goes on from JAOTRH010077849.1 coordinate 15,837, forward strand.
ATTGAACCGACCGGTTTAACCAATTTGAATTGGTTTTTTTTTTTAGTAATTTTTTAATTTTTTAATTTTTTAATTTTATTTTGTAAAAAAATATGTGTTAAATCATATAAAAAATAAAAAATAAATAGAAAAAAGCTTGATAAATCAAATTAGTTAATTTTTTTGAATTTTTAAGTCAACGTATTTAACTTTTAAATCAGGTCAAATACAGGCTTAATAATTGTATGAATTAACCCCAAAAAATTATTATTCTCAATTTTTTTTTCTTAAAAACCAGTATACTTTGTGCAGAGCCTCGTGTTCGAAGCACCTTAAAAAATAAAAATATATCTACATAATAAAAACGTGAGCGTCCCTGCCTTTTTCCTCCTTCCGGTTATTCTCACGCGCCTACTTACAACAAAAAATCATGTTTTGATCCTTTTCTCTTTGCGCGTCCCACCTCCACAAATGCCTGATTCCAACATTTTTGCTTCAGCCTTCTTCACCCAACCGCCTCAGCCCTTTGGACTTTTGCTTCTCAGCTGAGTCTGCAACGCCTCCGAGACGATTTCGCCGACACCACCCTTAGCCGCCATCAGCTCTCATGCCGCCAGGAGGACCCAAACACCGTATTGGCTGCTCATTCGGTGCCTCTGTCAGGTGCAAATATAAATACCTATCTTCTTCCTAAACATTCCTACGCCATCCTCCGCACAAATTATTACCTCCACAAACAGCCCAGGTGTAGGAATCACGAGCCTCTCCGTCTCGCAAAGTGTAAGTGTGCCATTCTTCCCTCTTGTTGTTGTTGTTGTTTATTTTATTCTTTGTTCATTGCTATTATCTTTTTCTCCTGCTCTTTAAATAAAACCTAACAACAAACCCTAGATCAGGAAGAAAAGTGGTGAGTTGGCTGGAAAACTCAATGGCCTCCTCCGTAAATGGCGGCCTCCTCCGTAAATAGCAAATTTAGGAATCACCCAACGCGGCTACGAATTTCCGAGTTCAAACAGAGAAACAATTCATCAAGCATCCCCTAAAATCATTAAAATTTATTCCCAGCCAGAAAACCCGAAAAAAAAAAACCTCGCGATTAGGAGCTCATACGAGAGGTGAGAGACGTCGAGAGGGTGAGCGGGGGGCGCATACGGAGACCACTCATAGAACGGAGAGAGAGAGAGAGCGAAATAGTCGAAGATGAGGTTTCGGTCGAGCGGGTAACCGTATCAATGATACCAACATATATTATCATTGATACCCACATATATATTTCTAATACTGCGATTTAGAACTTCACGGTTGAATCATGTATGCGGCTGTGAAGGTAATGGAATGGTGAAGACAAATAAGAATAAAAAAAAGTGATTATTGTTAAGGATGTTAATTTCTCTCCGTTCCGTCTCGATCTTGTCTCGTTTTTGTTTTATTTTGTAGAATTTTTTTCACCCCCGATAACAAATGGAATGAGAACGATATTTGCTCTTTTCGTAACATTTTTTTCTGTCATGTCCCCGATTACATAAAATAAATATTTTTTAAATATTAATATATGTATAAAATATAATTTTATAAATATAATAAGT
>JAOTRH010077860.1:0-17400 GCA_034768845.1 Heliamphora exappendiculata
TCTTTACCCATGTGCCGAGACTGCAGAACAAGTTCACCGATGCACTGGCCACCCTAGCATCCATGATTGACATACCATCCGCTGGAAATATTATCTGAAGAAACAGGTAGGAGTGTACACGGTCTGGTTTGGACCGATTTTGAATAAAACCAAGAACCAACCCAATTCTTACGGTTTTAATAATTTTAGGACCAAACTAAACCGTGTAATTTTTAGAACCAAATCAAATCGAACTTATTATTAACGGTTCGGTCTCGGTTCCAAACCATGGTTCTTCTAATATGAAATACTCCAATATAAAGTACTAAAATCTAAACAAAAATCACATTAATACTCAATAATTTTTTTTTATAATTCAAAATAGTAGCACAAAAAAGTTATAATTGTCCATCACGGCACGCATAATTGTGAATGCTAAGTGAATGCGGCAATCGCTGAATGCGAAATGTCAATTGAGATTCATTAGGGTTAGCAGCAATAGGTTATTAGCTTCAAAAGGTGTAAAAACCTGAACACCGTGAAGTGAACGTGGCAATTTATATGAAATAAATGTTAATATAAATGATATTTAAGTGATATTTATATGTTATAAATAATATATATATCCGTGAACCAATCCGTAGTCTACAGTTTACATATTTTTAGAACCGAAATCAAACCAATTCAAAGTAAAGCCAAACAAATCAACATGGATTGGTCCGGTTTGAATCGATTCTTTGATTTTTTTAGATTTTTGGACACCCCTAGAAACAAAGCACCTCATCACGTTTTCGAGTATTAAACCGAGTGAACCGGGCACTCATTCTTGTGCAACTTTTTAGTCTTTCACTATGGAGTTATTCAAGTCCACATTAATTTAAAATTCACCTCAATATTTATAACATAATTGCTCAATAATATTGGTCCTTTAACCATTGCACATGGTTTTCACTTAATTACACATGTACTCACTACATGATGAATAATTCAATTTCCCAAAATTTATGTCATTGACTCAAGTTTTCACAACTTGGAATTCAAAACCAGTTTAAAGGGGATTTCCCGAATTTTTTTCAAATTAACAAGATTTCCAATCAAAACCCAATTCAAGCCCATTTCATCCATATTTAACCTAAATCACATCTCCAAGATATCTAACTCAAATCCAATTTCTAGTTAACCTCATATTTAAGTTCACTATTCTCCATTAATTGCAATCTATAGTTTCCGTGGTTAAAATACAAATTAATCACTTTCTACACTTTCATCATCAATATTTTCAAACAAAATCAAGTTAACCCTACTAGATGTTACACCTCCAAACCTACATGCTTTACATAACAAATACATGAAATAGATTAAAAATAGTTGCATAGATATCACATGAAAAAAAATCCTACCTCAATATTTCAAAAATCAAAACCCAAATACTTGCGGGAGGACTCGAACTTGTTGAAATCAACTTTTGTTTAGTCATAGGCGAAGCTCTTGACGTTAGAAACAACCTTTCTTCTTTGCTTCAAGATTAAACCCAAGTGTGGAGCCTTCGATTATTAGAGAGGAGCCTTAAACTTGGTCTTCCATGGAGTTAGTAGAGAGAGAGATATATAGAGAGAGAGAGGACAAAATTGAAAAGAAGAGGAGGATGTATCGGTGGTGGTGGTGTTTGGTTGATTGGGAGGCTTCCCCAAGAAATGTCACCCTATAGCTTAGGCCCTCAACTTCTATGTAATTACCATCATGGCACAAGATCTCTAACAACCATTTTAACCATGCAACTGTTTCCAATACATACCAAAATTAATATTTTAACTTTAAATTAATTTAGATATTTATATTTTTAGAAAGTATCAAAATTTAAAATTATTCTCGAATTAAAATTTCCGAACTCCCATGCAGAAAGACAGTTCCAACAAGACATTAAAACCTATTACCGGGCTTATTGGCCACACATGTATATATTAAGTATATGAAAAATATGATTTTTTCTTATTTTGAAAAAATAATATTTTTAACGATTTAATCAATTATAAACACGAATCACAATCAACAAGAAGAACTCACAAAACACAGATATATTTTACGTGAAAAAATTGAACGGGTAAAAAATCACGGGATTATCAAGTGCAAGAATCAAGCACCAATCACGAACAATTACAAAATAATTTACTGACTCTTTGATCGACTCCTCAATCTTCTAGTCCTAAGCTTGTATGTCAAATTCTCGTTCACCGTTCTCCTTTTGATTTCTACTACAATGAATCCTCGTAGCAGCTTATTCGACAGAATCCTCCATCGGAACTCAGAACATCGCCTAAGCTTTGCTCTCGAATGATTTTTGATGTTTTCGACACATGAATCAACCCATGATATGATCTTCATGCTCAGTGTTGCTCTCTATCAAGAGTAAGATTTGTGCACCTCTAATGATCTATATATAGATCCCCAAAACCCCAAGCAGCCAAAACTCTAATTTAATTAAAATGTCTGGGATCCGCTCGAGCGGTCAGTTAGGCGCTCGAGCGATCGGGTGGCCAAGCCTCTCTGTCGTGTATTGATTGCTTGTATGTTAGGCTTGTCTGCTTGTACCCTAGCTTGATCTTCAGAAGACTATGAATAAGGATATCAGTATTCTTTTAGGAAACTAGATATAAACAAATCTTTCTAAAAGAATAAGCTTCCTAAACACCAAAAGCTTTCTAAACACCTAACGTTCCTAAAAATCTTGGATTTTCCATAAACAAAATAGAAATTAATTTATATTAATTTTTTGTAATATCTCATTTGGCAATTCCAGGTGAACACAACACACACACAACCTAACTAAAGAGACATAGACCGTGCAAGTTCTTCAAAAGCCAAAAACACACTTCTTCCGACCCTTCAAAACAAACAAGCTACTACAAGATAATCCTTAATCAATTAGAGAGAAAAAAATAAAGCCACTATATAATAATGTATCCAAAAAGATATAAGCATAAAGGCAATAATCAATGTTTCCAAACCTAAAATATATAATGTACCAAATGATCATAAATCAATGTATCAAAAACCAATGTATCTCAAAACATATTCCTTGTCACAAAAGTATCCAAAAGAATCAATACCAAAAATACTCCCCATGTAAACAATGAAGCTCCAAAAACAAAGAGATCCAAAAGAATCTATTAGCATCCAAAAATAGTTAAACCAACCAATGTATGAACAGTTAAGTGTACCAACAGTAAAGTATATCTCCAAAAGTAACTATCACCATACAAAAAAAATGCATACTCTCCCTTTGTGTCACTTGGAAGGCCAACCCCGAAGAAACAACTCTAACTGATCAAATGGGAAATCATAAGCTGCTAAAGAATGTCTACTCTAGCCTTAAGAGAATCTAGCCACACAGCAACAGAAGACTGCGAAGACTTCCCCCTCAGGGGCAGGCGGAGTGGAGGCACTCAGTATGTCATCAGGATCCGTCTCCTCATCCTTGAAATCAGAGAGAGCGACAGGAGTCGGTATACGGGTAACACTCTGTGAGTCTGTGTGACGAGTGATAGACTTCGTGATATGCACAATGTGGAGACCGACATGAATATGAAAAGAGGGAAGGGACTTGATAAAATTTGAGAGAAACAGTCCATTGGGAAGGGCAACATTTTTGTTGCCATAGGCAATTTTGAGCATAAATTGAAGAAAGATACGCGCTAAATCTATGCGCCAACCATGATTGATAAGAAATAACTCTAAACCTCTCTCCTGATTGAGATTAGAGACATGTCCCTTGGGATGAATGTTGGCACTGACAACAATGTTTAATAAACTAAATGTGGGGGTGAGTTCTTTCTGGAAGGGATTACCACCAATCCATTCGCGTGGTTTGCTACACAAAGTGGTTGCAATCTCAGAGAAAGACCAATTGTGATTAGGAAGAAGGGGTGGATAGTGAGACACCAGTGGGCTGTTGTACCCCATATGGGCAATAAAAGAAGCGAGGTTCATGAGTATGTGATTGCCCCGAACATAAGATTTAAAAGTAAACTAACGGGTACCAAGGTCATACATGTTGGAATAAAATTCCCTAACAAGATCCACATAGACTTCTCCTTCAATTAGAAGAATCTCAAAGTCAATAAAGTTTGATACAATTACCTTCTTCTCAAGGAGAAAGGGTCGACTAGCAAAGAGATGATGAAACTTCTTTTCAATTGCGAGGGACAGGAAATGATTTTTATCATACGGTGTCTGAGACCGCCCAATCGTCCTCTTGATACGAGGAGGCATGCTCCTGTAAAACACAACAAAACCAATCAAGAATAAGATTTGCATGTCATGAACTAAAGGAGAAGATCAACTCACTGAGAGCACAAAATAATCATATAAACTAAATACAATTGCAAATCAACAAGATCAACGCATGTGAAACAGAACCAAAAACCTCAAAGCAACACCTATAAATATGCTTTAATGATCACAAGAACAACAGATAGGGTACTGTAGCAAGCATCACAAAGAATTAAAACAAGCAAATACAAGCGAAGTAAGAGAAAAGTAGCAAATAGTGGAGGTGTGTGAGAGTTATTCAAGAAAGAATCGAAGCCGCTTAGCGCTCTGTACCCTGCTCGAGCGGTGCTATAAAAACCCTAGATGCAATGCCTACAAAGATCGTGCATTTTAAACCTAAGAAAAATGTATATAGAGGGACCAAAAACAAGGTGAAACATCAATTCAACAAAAACCAAGAATGCGTGTACTACCTACCACTATGAATCGAAACCCTAGGTGCGTCTAAACCTCCAATCGAGAACTGACAAACCCTAGGTCAAAGAGAAAAACTATTCTAAGGGCCAAAATCGCAAGTCATTCATGGTAAAAGACATTAGATACTTGCAAGCAAGAAGATTCCAACAAAAACCCTTGGCAAGAACAAAACCCTACGAAAAAAACATAAGCCAATAAAAAAAAAAGAGGAATTGAAACATACCTTTAATGGAGAAGAAAGAAATCGAAGCTTCCAAAGCTTAGTTGTGCCCAAAGGCGATGTAGATGGGAGGAGCGCTGAGAGTTTTTAGAGAGAAAGATGAAAGGTTTTGGGAAAACTTACCGGCGCTCTGGTTTTAAGAAATTGGTTCTCAACAGTCCGCTCGAGCGTATATAACCCCACTCTAGCGGTTAAAGGGTAGAGGTTAACCCCGCTCGAGCGCTTCGACGACTGCTCGAGTAGTTCACAAGCTAAGTAAACCTGATGAAGCAAGTCAGAGATGATGAGAGGAAGACGTGACATTGGCATCTTGAAGCATATATTGACAAAAAAATAATAAAAAAATAAAAAATTACAAACAAACTCGTACAGATAAGAGTAATCCCAACATGAAACAAGGAAAAATAAAGTCACAAAATCCTGTCCAGAAGAACTTATTGAAGAAGTACTCAAATCTTTGAAAAACACTTTCAGGTATAATAGTTAAAATATGAGTGATCAATATATAAAAGGCACAACTGGAAGGTAGTCAAATCACACAGTTTGAAGTCAAACCAAGTAAAATCACAATGTTTGTTTGTTGAAGAAGCATGAAAGCTCTCCCTCACAAAGAATTGAAAAGAAAAAATATGTTATTTTATGGTGGTTTTTATACTAATACGAATGAAAAAGCAAGGTTCGCATAGGTAACTATTTTCAACAGCATTAAGGAACAGTTGTAAACATGGTGGCTGACACACTAATATGAACGAAAAAATATGATTCATATAGGTAGTCATTTTCACAAGCAAGATAAAAGGTAGCATATCAACGGCTTTCACATTGTAACAAACGAAAAAGCAAGATTTGTATAGGTAGCCATTTCTGTAAGTGCTGTACAGCACATACAATTCTGAGTGAGAGAAGAACAATGGAGAGATAATCAGATGGGAGTGGTTATAGACATTAACATTAACAATGAGATTTCATTGTAGTGGTCAATCAAATAGTATTTTTTCAACCTGTATCCAGTGCGTGTCACGTGTATAATTAACAGCACATATCGTAATTTTTGCGAGAAAAAAATTTCAAAGATTCACAATAACTTTAACTTGCATAGTTGTCGAATAGTGATTATTCAGATAGTATTTTAAAAAGTTTCACACAAGATTGCCCTTTTAGAATGATTTTTTTTAAATTTTAACTCAAAATGCCAATGTCAATTGATTTTCTAAGAAATTCAAACTGAAGTGCTTGAAGAGGGTTTTGTTAACAAATCAACCAGTTGTTTTTCAGTGTCAATGTATTCAAGAGTGATGATGTTATCTTCAACTAACTGACAAATGAAATGATACCTCATGTCTATGTGCTTAGTCCTGGAGTGTTGAATATGAATCTTTGAGATGTTAATAGCACTCGTATTATCATAGTAGATAATAACAGACTCTTGGACAAGACCATAATTTGAAAGCATTTGTTTCATCCATAGTAACTGAGTATAACAACTACCAGCAGCTATGTACTTAGCCTCGGCCGTAGAGAATGAAATTGCATTCCGTTTCTTACTATGCCACGAAACCCAAATGTTACCAATGTAGAAATAACCTCTTGATGTGCTTTTTCTATCATCTATACATTCAGCTCAATCAACATCAGAAAAACTTGCAATGTTTGAGTTAGTATCTTTGAAAAATCAAATACAAAACTCAACAGTGGAATTCACACATCGGATAATTCTTTTAACAGTAGTTAAATGTGATTCCTTTGGGTTAGACTAATATCATGCACAAATTCCTACACTAAATGCAATATCAGGTCTATTAGCTGTGAGGTACAAGAGACTCCACTCCCTATCATACTTCTGAACATGGTTTGATCAACATTTTTTTTCTTTTTTATCTTTTGACAATTTCACAGATGTATTCATAGGGGTTCGAATGGGTTCGGTAGATTCCGGTTTAAATCTCTTAACCGAGTTTTTAGCATATTTTGTGTCACGACCCGAACCTTGGGAACTCGTGAACTCAACCCAAACCGTCCCGCATAAAGGTTATCAACAAAAGACTTTCGTTCACTATAAGATTGAGTTTTGAACTTTCATAAGAACAACACTTTGTTTTCTTCAAGAAACCATAACAAAAACATTTTCATTTTAACGACATATACATGCATCAAATACTAAACACAAATTTCAATTTTCAATAGTTCATTTACAATTCTTGTATCATTACAATCATCCACTTCACTTTCTTTCACATTTGTCCATATTATGATTTCACCACCTGATTTTTCACAAAAATCGTTTCACGTTATCATTACCCAGTTTATCACAAAACTGTATCACAATAATGAATCGGCATCGGGTGCAACTTATAGAAACCTCTCCCTATTAATTCCCAATAGGCTACGCGAAGCCATTGGGTAATAGATAGCTCTATAACTCATCACGATGCAACATCACATTTTGGGGGCTAACCCGTGGGCATGTGATCCCCATCTTGCGCAAGTTTTTAGTTTTTCACCGCAGAGCCACTAGCCCAACTTAATTCACATCCATTCAAATGGTTCATTATTTGTTCATAGCGTTCAATTTCACAAATTCGGGAGTCCAATCCACATCTGGTTCATCTTTCAATCATTTTCACACATTATCATTAATGTCCATATCAAATTTCCCATTTCATTTCTTCTTTCATCAAATTCTGTTTAAGTATTCAAGTTTCCTTTCATGTTATATGCATCATAACATCAATATACAACTTCTCATATGTCATATTTTATTTACACATTTCATAGAGTATCAATACAAAACTAATTCAATGAGGATCATATCATTTAATGAAAAAGAAATGCACCCATCATATGCATCCAAAAATAAGTTTGAAACACAATTTCCCTTTTAAAATCTTGGGATTTTTAAGTTATTATCATGTCAACCCATAATCCTTATATACCCACTTATAAACCATAATTTGTCAAAACTTATCTTAATTAACCAGCTTTCAATTCTTTCAATAAGTGCCCAAAATTTATGTTAATGAACATGATTCAAAAGAAACTAAACAACGAGTTTAAAACTTCTCAAATTGTGCTCAATCGAGGGTTTATTAAACGTAAAGGAGTATTCTAGAAAACTAGACCCAAGATACCTAAGATCTAAGTCTTTAAACAAAACATTAAAAAATTTGAAAAAAAAGTCCAGATCGCTCGGTCGGTGAGAAGACCGCTTGATCGGTCTCTCACCTGCCCCAAAGAACCGAGAGTATCAAAAGACCGCCCGATAGACCGCTCGAGTGATCTATCGATCGGTTGTGCTCTAGGTTCTTTTTCAAGTCAAGAATTCAATTTTTCAGCATTTAAAAGAATCTTCATACCTTTTTAACACATTTTAGGCCAAGAATTAACTTTGTAAAAGGAGGTAAAAGCATACTAAAAAATCTCCCCTGGTGTATAAAGTTTTTTCGAAGCATAACGATTCGAAAACCCTTTTTATACAATATTCTCTTAAAACCATGGTTAGCTATTTTCAAAAACCCTTGTTTTTCTCAAATTTTCCCAATCACATAACCGTGTTTCATCAATTAGGTCTAAAATATTTAAACTTAGCTAAAATACCAACGTTAGTTCATTTGGTAACAAATTATCTTCCCCAAACAAGAATTTAAAAGCCTAAACCCTGAACAATTCCCTTCAATGTAACGAAATCTAAACTCCCTTATTTTTGTTTGTTTTCTAAGAATTTAGTACACCCCAAGTACTTAACATAAGACCCATACACTCTACTTTTCTCGAAAGCCAACTCAAGTCTCAATTTCATATAGGTATCATGCTAGGGTTTCCTCCATAGAAAATTTATCAACCCAAATCAACGAACCACAAGAGAGAGTCTAGATCCTACCTCAAGGACGTTTCATCATCAAGAACCAAACCTCCCGTGAGCTCCAATCCATCAAAACTCAACATAAGTGGCTACAGAGGGTCTTTCCACGAATATCTACGCTCTTCAATGGTGGCTCGTTCAAGAAAACGGTAAGATCTCGCCCTCCATGAACATGAAAAACCCCCAAGAACTTCCAAAAACTAAACCCTAGATCACTCCTAAGCATTAGAGAGAGAGAGAGGAGAGAGGAGAGAATGACAAAACCAACCCAAAAATCGAGATTTATAGCCTCTGCCCGTCACAGACCGCTCGAGCAGGTCTTGGGACCGCTCGATTGGTCTCTGCGACTACGCTGCTGGTCCAACTTTGAACAAACATATCTCTTTCATCTGAACTCCAAATAGGATCGTTCTTGTGTTCAAACTGAACCCTCGAAAGTCTACTTTCCAATGGTTCAAACCTCATACCAAAATTCATTTTGTACAAAACGTTATGACCAAATTAGTGAAGGTATGCCACTTTCTTTCACACACTTTTCATATATTTTTGTCCAAACATCCACTAGAGCCTCATCTTCTTCCTCTAACATATCTTTCATACGTATCCAAGCTCAAAATATCATCAAGCTCAAGTTTTAATTCTTACTCCCATCAACACTTAATTATTTTTAAAATAAAATGGGTCGGGATCTCACATTTTGACTGTGAGATGAAAATCCCATCGTCAGACAATTTAATCTATAAACCTAGAAAGAAATTTAGTTCACCTACCATACTCATAAAAAATTCCTTCTGCATGCATTCAGTAAATGAAAGGACAAAAGATTCACAAGTAGAACCAAACACAATATCATCAACATATATTTGTGCTATCAACATATCTTTCTTATCCCTTTTGATGAAAAGAGTTTTATCCACACTTCATCTGATGAAATCATGAGTAATCAGGAAGGTAGTTAGACGTCCTTACCATGCTCAGGGGGCTTATTTCAGCCAGCACAAAGCTCGTTCAAGCTTTATATACGCGATTGGGATAGTGTGGATCCTCAAACCTTTAGGCTGTTCAACTTAAACTACTTCTTTTAGCTGGCCATTTAAGAAAGCACTTATCAAATCTATTTGGTACAATTTGAAATTAAGAAAACATGCGACAGCAAGAAGAATACGAATAGATTCTAACCTAGCCACATGTGCAAATGTTTCATCAAAATTTATTCCTTCTGATTGTGTGTACCCTTGTGCCACAAGTCTAACCTTATTTCTAACAATAATCCTTTGTTCATTAGATTTATTTTTAAAAATTCACTTAGTGCCAATAATATTTACATTATCAGGTCTAGGCACTAATTTCCAAACATCATTCCTGACAAATTGTTCGAGTTTTTCATGCATAGCATTTACCCAACAATTATTAGTCAGAGCCTCTTTGACATTCTTTGGCTCAATCAGAGACACATAACACAGATGACTTACCTGATTTACCTGATTACGCATTTGTTGACCTGTCATGATTGGTTTTGTTATCTCTTCAATCACCAGATCCAGTGGGTGATTTAACTTGACTCGGGAGAAGGATTTCAAAGCTGCTTGCTCCTCTAGTATTGTCATACTGTCAGAACTTTCATCCACTATCTATTTTAGAGAGGCGGGCTGGACAGGATCTTCAAGTATTCGAGAATTAATCTTATCTGCATCTGGTGTCAATGTCTCTTCAAAAGTGCCTGTATTATCAACAACAACATTAACAGATTCTATAATGGTAAAAGTACATAAATTATACACTCTATAAGCTCTACTGTTAATGAAATAGCCAATAAATATTCCATAATCACTTCTAGAGTTAAATTTACCTAATTGTTCTCAATATTTTAAAATGTAACATTTGCTCCCAAAAGTTCTAAAATATTTTATATTTGGTTTCCTACCTTTTCATAACTCACTAGCAGTCTGTTTGGTGCCAGGTCGTAAATACACTTGATTTATAACATAGCAGACAGTATTTGCGGCCTCGGTCCAAAATTTGAGAGGAATATTTTTATTAAGAAGCATAACTCTGGCCATCTCTTGTAACACTATATTTTTTCGTTCAACTACACCATTCTGTTGCGGTGTTTTAGGTGCGGAGAACTCGTGTTGGATTCCCTGTTCATCACAAAAGCTTTAGAATTCAGAGTTCTCAAATTCATTTCCATGATCTGATCTGATTTGATCTTAGTGATGTGCTGATTTTTTTCTTCCTCCTATTCATTATTCAATCTATAACATAAGTATTTAAAAACAGCAAACGTGTCAGATTTTTTACGCAAAAAGTTTACCCAGGTAAACCTAGCAAAGTTATCTATAACAAGAAAAATATATTTCTTGCTGCCTATACTCTCTGTTGTACTAGGACCTATAAGATTCATGTGGAGAAGCTGCAGATGATATTGAGTAGTAAGCTGATTTATTTTCTTGTGGGGGACTTTAATTTGTTTACCTAGTTGACAAGGTCCATACACAACTTTTGTATTACTGCTCAGCTTTAGATGCCTTTAACCAATTTTGAATTTGCAAGTCTGGAAAGATCCTTATAATTGATATGACCGCAATGATGATGCCACAATTCTGTTTCATCAATTTTAACAGAATGACATATTTGATCTGTTTTAGGCAAAATTCTATAGCAGTTGTTAGAAGTTCGAACACCATGAATAACAGTTTTTTCCTTGTTATCCAAAATCAGACATTTAATTTTAGTAAAATGAACTTCATAATGTGTGTCGCACATCTGACTAATGCTGAGTAAATTTGTTTTTAAGCTGTCTACAAGAAGGACATTATCCAATTTAGGTAATCTTAGAGAGCTAATGGATTCTCTCCCAATAATCTTGGATGAATTTTCATCCCCAAATGTGACAAGTGCTTCATCGTATGGATCAATACTTGAGAATAAAGACTTATCTCCTAACATATGTCGGGAACACTCACTGTCTAAATACCACATGAAAGAATTTTAAGCTTTTAAAGCAGTATGAACAATATTACATTTCAAATCAGATTTTTTAACCCAAACAGCACGTATTTTAGGAAAAGATTTGATTTGAATGTTGGGTTTCTGGCCATAATAAGGTCTCTGCCAATGATCTGCTCGAGCGGACAGAGGTACCGCTCGAGCGCCTGATTGCCAGTGAGTTTTCACATCTCTCTGCCAGTTGGCCGCTCGAGCGTTCAGTTGACCAAGAGTTTTATTATGCAGCTGTCTGATTTGATCATGCAATTTTTCTGATTTTCTTTCATGCTGATATGTATGCAGTGATTTTATTTTTCTGTAAAAAGGTCTAATATGTCCAATAATACCACAAAAATGACAGGTAGGGACAAATTTTTGAAAACCATTTGATTTAGATAAAAAATTCTAAACAGGTTTTTTCAAAAATTCACTCCTGATTTGCTTGGGGTTTTTCAAAACACTTTCTTTACCTGTAGGCATGCTGACAGCCTTCACAAAGTTGATTTTATTTGTATTCTTTGATCCATACGTACTTTTCACGTATCATAATTCAGTACGGTCTAACGCCACTTTCTGCATGCTTAAGATCTCTTCCAAACTTAGGAAACCTGCATTCAATTTCTTGAGAGTGATATTAGCAGTTAATAAATTACTTTCAAACAATTTGACTTTAGCTTCATTTGCTTCAAACAAAGATTTGACCTTTGTTAAGTCTTGTAATTTCAACTCAAGTTCAGAAACCTTTGATTTGAGAGAATCACATGACTTAATGAGTTCATTTCTCTGCTTGCCAGAACTAATTAGTTCTTAGTCATTTTGGTTTTAAAGAGTATTAGTTGAGAAATCAAATTTTGAGACTCAGTTAGTTCAGACTTTAGACAGTTATTCTCTTTTTCCATAGTTTTGACATTCAATGTTAGCTTAGTAATAACTTTTGTCATTTTATAACTTTTTCTTTGAAGTTTGTCATAAGCCTACTGAAGATCTTTCTCATTCCCTTCATTAGATTCAGAACCTAAATCAGGTTCTTTTTTTCTAGAATCACTTTGAGAAGCACGAGATTCATGATTAGATAATTCAGACTTACCTAATCCTGTGGTAGCAACAAAGACAACAAACTTACCCTCGTCATTCTCTGGTTTTGACTCGTTTCCATCGTCAGATGATTCAATTTCATAATCTCACATCACAGTGAGCACTCTTTCTTTCTTTTTCTATTTGTTTGGACAATTCTGTGCAGCATGCCCATACCATTGACATTCAAAGCACCGTATATTCTAGTTCCGCACTTTAGCTTTTTTCTTTTCAAACTTAACCCATTCTTATTTTTTTCACCAAAATGTCTAGATTTTGACCTGAGAATAGATTTTTTTATTTAAAACAAAAAATTTTCAATTTTTTAACTATAGATGCCATAACCTCAGGATCAATTTCAGTTTCATCATTTGAAGGCTCTAACTCAACTTTTGAGGTTTTTAAAGCAATGCTTTTTGATTTTTTAGGTTAACGTATAGTTGATTCAAAAGTCAAAAGATTTCTAACCAATTATTCTACTATAAGAGAATTAATATCTTTATTTTCTTCAATAGTAGTAACTTTTGGTTAAAAATATCCTGGTAGTGACTGTAAGATTTTCCTAACAATGCGAGATTTAAGAATTTTTTCACCAAGTATAAAGCTGGAATTAACTATGTCACTCAACTTAGTATAAAACTCATCAAAGGTCCCATTATCTTCCATACGAAGGAATTCAAAACTTGCAGTGAGTCTTTAAAGTTTAGAAATTTTAGCAGTTGACGTGCTTTCGTGTGTTATTTCAAGTATATCCTATACTTTTTTAGCGATTTCACACGTACATATACGTTTGAATTTTTTTGGTGTGATGTTGCTAAAAATAAGATTGATAGCCTTACTATTCCATCCTACTTTGTCTAAATTCTTTTTCTTCCATTATTCAATGGGTTTTAAAATAAAATTATCAACAGATTTAACAGTTGGAGGGGTATAGCCAATTACAACAGTCATCTAAACCTTCTCGTCGATAGATTTAAGAAACGCCATCATATGAACTTTTCAATATGAATAGTTTTCTCTATCTAATAACGGGGGTCAAACAGTTGAGTTTTCTTATTTAGAAAAGTCCATGTATGTGATTGATTAGGATCGAAACCTTTTGTAAAAAAAATGAACCTACTCTTATATCAATTGAAAAATATGATTTTTTTCTTATTTTGAAAAAATAATATTTTTAACGACTTGATCAATCATAAGCATGAATCACAACCAACAAGAAGAACTTACAACACATAGATATATTTTATGTGAAAAAACCTAACGGGTAAAAAATCACAGGACTAACAAGTCCAAAAATCAAGTATTAACCATGACCAGTTACAAAACAACTTACAGACTCTTTGATCGACTCCTCAATTTTTTAGTCCTAAGCTTGTATGCTGAATTCTCGTTCACCATTCTCCTTTTGATTCCTACTGTAATGAATTCTCGTAGCAGCTTCTCTGGCAAAATCTTCTGTCGGAACTTAGAACTTTGTGTAAGCTTTGCTCTCGAACGATTTTTGATGTTTGTGACACACAAACCAACCATTGATATGATCTCAATACTCAGTATTCTTATATGTCAAGAGTAAGGTTCGTGCACCTCTAATTATCTATGTATAGATCCTTAAAACCCCAGGCAGCCAGAACTCTAATTTAATTAAAACGCCCAGGATCTGCTTGAGCGATCAATTGGGCGCTCGAGCGGTCAGGGGGCCGAGCCTCTATGTCGCGCATTAATTGCTTGTATGTTAGGCTTGTCTGCGTGTACCCTAGCTTGATCTTTAGAAGACTATGAATAAAGATATCAATATTATTTTAGAAAACTAAATATAAACAAATCATCCTAAAAGAATAATCTTTTTAAACCCAATAAGCTTCCTAAACACTTAACATTCCTAATAATCCTAGATTTGCCATAAACATAATAAAATTAATTTATATTAATTTCTTTACAGTATATATGCATAATAGGATACTAGATAAATAATTTATTACATAAGTATTTAATTACAAATAATTAAAATGGGATCGGGTATCACATGAGCAATCGACCCACGTTAAAAGTGGGTGGTTGCATAACCCCAAGGGGTTGGCCTTGTAGTAAGGGCTTAGACTTAGGGGTTTGTTTTTTCTTAAGTCTCAAGTTTAAAAGATCTTAGGTACTATCAATTATTTGAAATTAGTCCATACGAGATTTTGTCTTGATTTTAATTAGGATCTTCACAAGTGGAAGGTGGGATTAGTCATCTACAAATTAGTTAAGGTGTACGTAAATTGGCCCAAATATTCTGAGATATCAAGAAAAAAAAATGTGATTGCATGTTGCACAACTATTGATATTTAGTGGGTCCCCTTTTTTATTTTCTTTTTGTATGTCCTCAATCATGCGGTAGAAACCCACATAAGAAGAGGAGATGGAGGCAGCCAATCCACGTTGGTAGTGGGGTGGTTTCATATTCTCACTCTTTCACGCACATGGGAATTTCAAATTCTGCTCCCTTTTTCATTTTTTTAACCCAAGTGATATATATCTAGGTAACATTAATATTTTTACCCATTTTATTATTCTTTTATTTTATTATTTTTAAAAAATATGATTCTTTTTTATTTTTACATCTTACAACTTGAAAAAAACTCAAAAGGGTGACTGCTTAGTCCATCATAATGGAAACCCTGGTGTATGTTTTTGCAAAACAAACAAGGGTTTGAGTGTGAAAGAATTTCAGAGGCTCGGGGATTTGATTAACTATCTGAATGAATAAGGGATGCCTCGTATTTACAGAGTGAGTGGATCTGTAGGGTTCCCATCAATTAGGATTTGAAAAAGAGGTAGCGACGACTAATTGCATTAACAAAAGTTCATCTGACATAGAAATGCAATAAGATCCCCGTAATTGCGCAATTAATCACCAATTATGCGGCCGCAAGAATTGGACTAACGATTACAAGAATAGAATGATGGTTGTCAATCTGGGCATTCCAGATTAAGTTCATCTTACATTCATTATTAATGCTGATATCCTAAATTTGTGGTTGTTGGTTTGAAACATGCAGACGCAAATCCCAAAATCTTGAACTTTAAGTTTTTTGGGTTTTGATAATTCTGAAGAAAAGGTTTATGGTCAGTTGGTTAGATGGTTTTGGGTTTAAGTCCGGATATTGAGGGATAGGGTTCATTGGTGCAGGTTCATTTACATCCCCCACACGCTTGTGAATTACAATAATAATACTACAATTTTAGAAAATATTTTTAAAAATTTATTTAGAATTCAAAATTAGTAGTTTAAATTTATTTGCAGTATGACCCACACAACACACGATTAAATTTGAACTTTTCATTTTGAATTCGGGATAATTTTTGTGTTCTTTTTTGGGGACCTTAGAATTACCGTATAAATTGTGTCTATAAAAAAAGTGTCTATATAGACATTTTCTAAAAAATAAGACATTTATAATAATGAGATATTTGTTGGAAAAAATTGTGTATACTTCGTGAATTTATGATAAATAAAATAAAATCGTAAAACTGGACTTATAAACTGCATGAATATGATGATGCAAGTAGATTCAACGTTTTTTTTAAGACAAATTCGTTCTTGCTACGGTATTTATGATTTTGTGGGCGTTTATCTCCCATAATATAATGATCTAAAATTCACAAAAGAATCATTACAATCGATGAGTCTGGTGAACCAAATCATATTTTGTACTCTATTTTCACGAACTTAGACATAGAACAATGCAATGAACCATGTATATACTGTATATTAAAAACCAAAAGCGAATGCCATATATATAAACGTATTCGCGATTATTCAAAATAGTCACCAAGAATGGGACACTTCTATTCAAATCAAATAGATGCGACCAAAAGATACTTCCTAAAATAGTAATTATTAATTATCATCTTCAATTAATTCTCATTCACAAAAAAATAATTTTAAATCATTTTTTTCAACAATCCTCCACATGAATAACAATTAATTGGATCGACTATACAAACGACAATGCAAGATTATGCAGACACGAAGAAAGTAGAAGCGAAATTTTTTGTATAAGGCGTGGGTTTGTAAGCTCACCTGGCGTCGGTTCCTATGATGTAAACCACGAGTTAGTTGTGGTATGAGAAAATGTAGATAACATGTATGTGCGTGCATGAGTTGTGGAAAACTGGGAATTTGAACTAGGATCAAATGGAATGAAAATCAATGGGGCTTCATGGTAATCGGGTTGGGGTTGAGATGTTGGGTGGGTATGTTTGAGTTATGAACATTGAAAACTTGAAATAGGTGTATTGAAGTCGAAATAAAAAGGAAGTGATGAAAATGTGAAGAACATGGGTTTGCTTTATTTGAGGAAAGTTGACTGTGTGAATGGAATTTTCGTAAGAAAATGGAAATGAGTTTTGATAAAACTATATATTGTTGGAATCTGTGAATTTCATTGGCCATTGAAATCCAGATTTCACTAGCTGGAGCAATTACAATTGAATTGGCCATTCAATTGCAATTGAAACCTGGAAACCAACAGCCATGAGTGGCTATTGATTT
>JAOTRH010077871.1:0-17400 GCA_034768845.1 Heliamphora exappendiculata
ACATTGCATAATTATAATAGGTATACAATCGGATTATATATATGTTTTTAACATGTTTCGGGTTTGTGTCGTATTTCGAGTTGACACGAAAATTAAACGTGTTAGATGGATCATTTTTGGGTTACACGAATTCAACATTAACTCAACTTATTTATTGAACGTGTTATTGGGTCGTGTTATTTTTTAATTTCGTGTTGAAATAGACGTCCATAACTCTCTAATTTTGTGTAAAATTCGAGTCGTACTAATGTGTTGTGTCATAAATTTTCATTCCTAACAATTTCGTGAAGAATACTTTTTAATAAACTCATTAAAAATATGTGGTTTAAGTCTTATAAAATAGATGTCTAATTGGCCGAGAAACAGATTCTAAAAAATTCATATTTGAATTTTCGTTAAGAACACTTTATGGTTGTCTAAAAACCTTAACTTTCATATAATTATAAAATTATAATTATATGGGTCCACATAATATAAGACACACCCAACAATTTTCACTTGGATTTGAATTTTGCAAACCACAATACCGATACCATTAGCGCCATTCCACCACACTCAAACCAATACTGTCACACCCCTTTCTAACAGCACAAAATCGATAAAGAATATTATCACATCCTAAGATTGCACAGTTTTTCCTTCGCGTTACAACTAAGGTAGTGACTAAAGGCATTCAGGTGAGACATGAATTCTACTAACTTTTTTTTACTTTAAAAAAATCGATATAATCTAAAATCATCAAAAGAGTAGTACTTGCAAATGATATGATTTTATTTTTCAGTATACCCAAATCGGGGTTTACCAAACAAAATTATTAAATTGAAATTATTTATTTATAGGACACAAGCCACTGTACATGCTTCGGGTACGCTATCCTGTATCCTCAAACCAACGCATATTTTACAAAAGAAAATATTAACAACGAGCCCGGAATTATAAACTTAACGACTGTAGTGGACCAACTCTAGTCATCCTTCCTATCTGCAACCACAAATGTTACAGGAGAGTGCATTTAGTATTATAATGAACAAGATAAAAAAAATAGTCATTCTACTAATACATCATGCTTTCTATAAGAAAAGTGCGATATTGCTTCCACTTGTCACAAAATTTTATAAATAACCTTATCAGGTTTTTAGGATCTCACAAATTAAAACGAACTTTTCCCAATCTTCGTAAAAGTAGCACTTCAGGCGCAACAACCACAAATCATAGAATTTACTGTCTCATACAAAAAAAATAAAATTTCTGGTATAACCGCCACAATTCAAAATAATCGTGTCTCATTCATAACTCATATCCAACGGTGACCAAGTAATCGTCAACCTCACGACCGGAAGTTCCGACGGTACCGTAACCTCAATTCTCAATGCACGGATTAGCAATGTGATGGAATGAGGGCTACTCTCCACCAAGCACGAGTGATATGTGCTGTCAGGAATTTATAACCCGCAAAATTTTTAAGGCAAAAATCCCCGCTCAACGGGAAACGTTCCCATAGGGAGCAACAACACCCATAATTGGGCAACCTCCTCTAACGGGATATAAATGGCCAAAAATCCTTGTAACTTAGTACTTTGAAATCGCATAACATTATCAAAAACCTTCATTTCACATTCTCATGCTTTGTAAAAGTGCAAATAGCATTTTTTAAAAACAACACCAGTGCATTTCAATAAAAGATCATGATATCACAAATTTTCATACTTCAAAACATGGATATGAAGCAAATTTAAAGTATAGTTCATGCATTTATGTTCAAAATAATACTTAAATACTCTCACATATATTTATATTCAAAATAATACAGCATTTATGTTCAAGATAATACTTAAGCATCTCACATGCATTTATATTCGTTCAAGATAATACTTAAGTATCTCATAAGCATTTATATTGAAAATAATATTGCATTTATGTTAAAGATAATACTTAAGAATCTCACCTCGATTTAGGCGTGACAAAACTCTCTCCTTATTCTTGATCCCAAAATTTTTAATCCTCTGGTTATAAAATCTCAATGCATAAGAGAGAGAGAGAGAGAGAAAGAGAGAGAGAACTGGTGGTCGACGAGGGTGGCGGCTGAGCGGCGTCGGGCTCGCGATGGTGGTGGCGTTGCGTGTTTGGTTTAAAAGCTCACTGTGATATATATATATATATATATGTTGCCACCAATTGCCTTTTATAGGCTACTTGAATCTTGAGAATTATGGTTCAAATCTTTTTCAATTATTAGTTTTGATTTGATCTTATCCAGAATCTTATCCAAATTTTTTTTAATTATTAATTTTGATTTGATCTTATCCAAAATCTTATCTAAATCCTTTTTAATCATTACCTTTGATTTGATCTTATCCAAATCTCATTTATAATCATATCAAAATATATTCAAATAAATCCAGAATTATTTAAAATTCTTATCGCTATATTATTATTTGTCAAAAATTTTATTTTAAGATTTTTCACGAACAGTCAAATAATATATTATTCTGAGTGATACGTGTCTTATTTTTATTAATTGTCATAGTACGGGTTATTACAATCTACCATCCTTTAAGAAATTTTGTCCTCGAAATTTGTATACCTTTCTATGCAAAAATGTGTGGATATTTCTTTTGCATGTCCTCTTCCCGTTCCTATGTGACTTCTTCTACTGAATGACTCCGCCACAATACTTTTACCAAAGGAATGACTTTAGTTCATAGAATTTGTTTCTTTCTATCTAGTATTTGTACTGACTCCTCTTCATCGGTAAGGTTGGGCTTCAGATCAACTGGTTGCACTGTTAGTACATGTGAAGGATCCGGCATGTTTTTTTTTAGCATCGAGACATGGAATATGTCGTGTAATCATAACAGCTCCGGAGGTAGGGCCAATTGATATGCTGTGTTGCCAATTCTTTTAATGATCTCGTATGGCCTAATGCAACGGGAACTCAACTTTTCTTTCTTTTCGAATCTCATTACTTCTTTCCATGGCGATACTTTTAAGAATACATGATCTCTGACTTCAATTTCTAGGTCGCGTCTCTAATTATCCGCGTAATTTTTATGTCGGTCTTGAGACTGCATCAATCTTTCTCGAATCAATTTTATCTTGTCGGTGGTGATTTGCACAATTTCATGGCCAAGTAGGTCCCTTTCTCCGACTTCATCCCAACAGATTGGGCTTCGACATTTTCTTCCGTACAATGCTTCATAAGGGGCCATTCCTATGGTTAACTGGAAACTATTATTATACGCAAATTCAATCAACGATAAATGTTCTTTCCAGCTCCCGCCAAAATCCAGTACACAAGCTCTGAGCATATCTTCCAAAGTCTAAATTGTTATTTCTGATTGGCCGTCAGTTTGCAGGTGAAAGGATGTACTAAATTTTAACGTAGTCCCCAGTGCCTCTTGGAGACTTGGCCAAAATCAAAATGTAAAACGCGGATTCCGATCAGATACTATGGAGACAGGTACGCCATGCAAACGAACAATTTTATCAATATAAAGTTGTGCGAACCGATTCATAAAAAATAACATTTTTATTGATAAATAGTGTGCTGACTTCGTCAATCTATCTACAATTACCCAGATAGCGTCATTTTTCTTGGGTGATCGTGGTAGCCCAACCACAAAATTCATGGTGATATGTTCCCACTTCTACTCAGGTACAGGTAAGGATTGTAATAATTTTGCCGGCTTCTAGTATTCAATTTTAACCTATTAACATACTAAATATCTTACCACAAAGTCTACCATAACTTTTTTTATCCCATTCCACCAGTATCTTTCATTTGATCTCTATACATTTTCGTGCTTCTAGGGTGCATTGTGTATGCTGCATTATGAGCTCAATTTAAAATTTGTCTCCTTAACTCTTCATTGTTAGGTACATATAGTCGATGCCCAAACCATAAGACATCATCCCGAACTTCAAACTCCGTCTTTCCTTTAACGATTGCCTTTGCTCTTATCTTATCCACTTGACTGTCTGCTAACTGGGCTGCTCGAATCTGATCTAACAGGGTTGGCCTAATTCTAAGAGTTGCTAATAAGCTCTCACTTTCTTCTATGGCAAGAGTGACTCTGAGTGATAACATTTTAAAAAATGCATTACTCGGTCATGTTCGAATGTGTGCAATACTTCTTGATAACTTCTGGCTTAGGACATCTGCTATCACGTTGGCATTTCCCGGATGATAATGAATTGTATAATCATAATCCTTAATTAGTTTCATCTACCTTCTCTGTCTTAGATTCAACTCCTTCTAGGTGAAAACATACTTTAAACTCTGATGGCCAGTGAATATCTCACAGGTGACCCCATATAAGTAATGTCTCCATATTTTGAGTGCGAAGACAATTGTAGCCAATTCTGGATCATGGGTAGGATAATTCTTCTTGTGAGGCTTTAACTATCTAGATGCATATACTATCACTTTTTCATGTTGCATTAAAACACAACCCAACCCTTTGTGTGATACATCACTATAAACTACAAAACATTCATTGCCTGATGGAAGGGTGAGTACAGGAGCTGACACCAACTTAGACTTTAGGTCTTGGAAACTGCGTTCACATTGGTCAGACCATTCAAACTTCACATTCTTTTGGGTTAAGCAAGTCAAGGGTTTTGCAATTAAAAAAAAGTCTCGAATAAATCTTCGATAATAACTAGCTAAACCAAAAAAGCTACATATCTCTGTTAAGTTGGTTGGTCTCGCCCAATTTACTACCGCCTCAACCTTTGTTGGATCTACTTGGATTCCTTCCCCAGATATGACATGACCTAAGAATACCACTTGGTTCAACCAAAATTCACACTTAAAGAACTTTGCATACAGTTTGTGGTCCCTTAGAATTTGTAAAGAAATTCTCAAATGTTTCATGTGTTCTTTCTTACTTCGTGAATATATCAGAATGTCATCAATGAATACAATCACAAATTGATCAAGAAACTTCTTAAACACCCGATTCATCAAGTTCATAAATACTGCGGGCGCATTAGTCAACCTAAAAGGCATTACTACAAACTTATAATGACCATAGCGAGTTTTAAAAGCAGTCTTGGGTATGTCTGATTCTCTCACTTTCAATTGATGATATCTTGACCTCAAGTCGATTTTCGAGAATACTTTTTCTCCTTGTAACTAATCGAAAAGATCATCTATCATGGGCAAGGGATACTTGTTCTTGACAGTTACTCTATTTAATTGTCGATAGTCAATACATATCCTAAGAGTCACATCTTTCTTCTTAACAAATAACACGGGTGCTCCCCAAGGTGAGACGCTAGGCCTGATGAACCATTTATTCAATAATTCTTGTAATTGCTCCTTCAATTCTCTCAGCTCCGCATGGGACATCCTATAAGGAGGGATGGATATAGGGTTTGTACCCTGATATAGATCAATGGTAAACTTCACTTCTCGTTTTGGGGGTACTTCAGGCAGGTCTTCTAGGAACACATCTGGGAACTCACGGACTACTGGTACTTTTGAAAGTTCTTTTCTTTTTATTTCTGTGTCAACCACGTGCGCAAAAAATCCATAACAGCCTTTCTGTAATAACTTTGAAGCCTTAATGGCTGACACAATATGAATAGTCTTCCTACCTTTATCCCCTTGAAAAATAAATTCTACTTCTCCAGGTATTTTAAAGGTTACTTTCTTCTCAAAACAGTCTAGTGATGCATGATAGGAGGACAACCAGTCCATCTCGAGAATTAGGTCGAAAGCTATCATGCTTAAAGGCATCAAATCTACCATCATGTCTTTGTCTCCTATCTTCAACAAATAATTTTTGTACACACTTCTAATTATCACTTCTTCTCCTACTGGGGTAGCAATTGTTATTATGCAACCAAGAGGTTTCATCTCTACCACTCCTACTTGTTTTATGAATGTGGGCGTTATGAATGAATGTGTAGATCCAGGGTCTACCAGAACATATGCGATTTGATTAAAGGCTATAAGTGTACCTGTCACCACATCAGGAGTAGCTGTGCATCTTGTCGAGTAATGGCGAACACCCTTCCTAAAATTCTTGATGGCTCCATTGGTCCCTTTCCTTTATTCTGTTCATTCCTTGCTGATCTGTTATTCTCCATTCTTTTACTTCCAATGGATGACTGTGCTGTCGACTATGCTGCCCTTCCCGATTGTCCACATTGAGTGGCTATGTGTCTCAGTTCACCACAGTGATAACAAATGATTCCTAAATTAAGTTTTGGATAATCTCTTTTAAAGTGATTTGTAGCCCCACACTGGAAACATCCGTTCATTTTTTGCTCTATTATGCTATCAGACAATCCTTTGTTTGATGGATTTTCTCAAAATTTGGCATTGGGAGCAGTAGATTGGTAACTCTGGCTTCGGAAAGCTGGTGGCTTGGAGGTGTTGTTTTTGAAATTATGTCTTCCTGTGCTTTTCAGCGAAAGAGTATTACCAAATTTGCATTTCTTGAAACATTCTCGTCTTCCTTCTGCTTCCTTCACATCATTCTCTATCATCCGAGCCTTATTTACTAGACTTGTATAACCACTTATTTCAAAGACAGTCAGCTTGGTCCTTATCGAGAAGTTCAGTCATTTCAAAAATCTCCTACACTTTGTCTCCTCGTCAGGTATCAATTGTATAGCATATCGACACAATTATGTGAACTTCATCTCATATTCGGCCACACTCATTCTTTCTTGCTCCAACTCGATGAATTCTTGTTCCTTCTCATAATTATATGTTACAGGCTTGTACTGTTCATCAAATGCCTCCTCAAACTAACTCCAGGAAATTTTTTGGTGTACAAGGGGTTCGACTCCTGCTACCGGTATCTTCAATAGCCTTTCTGTAGCTTCCCACCAATAGTATACCTCACCTCTAAACATAAAGGCTACAAAGTCAACCCATTCATCCTTAGGTACTCCTAGTCTATCCAAGATGCGTCCCGCACTCTTCAGCCAATTTTCTACTTCCATGGGATTAAGAGTTCCTACGAATTCTTTAGCACCAAAATTTTTAAACTGTTTGATTAAGGAGTTTCCCATCCTTTCTACTTGTGCTGAAATCCACCTTGAATTTTGTTGTGTTAGTCTTCTTATCACTTCTACTAACATTCTTGTAGTAGGATCAAGTGGTATTGATCCCATTTGGGAAGATGTTTCTTGTTGTATTTCATTAGGAATTGGCGATGCCCATTCTAAATGTTTCATACTTTATCCTATTATAAGAAATGAATGAATTTAAGATTCGATACTAGAACCTAACTCAGTACATAAAGACAGTCGAACAATAAAATCGAGGGTTATCTTCCCAATCAGATAACATACTTAGATTTTCAATTAGGAACCTACACATGCAGAACGCGTTTCCCAAATGGACTTTAGAGCCAGTCAATCAAACGTCCGAAAACAAGGGTCTGATTTTCTAAGACCTATACCAAAACTTAAAAAGACGCACCTATCCTACGGTCCACCACATACCAAACTCTGACAAGTTTACAGAATCTAAAACCTAGGGCTCTGATACCAAAATTGCCGCACCCCTTTCCAAAAGCACAAAATCGATAAAGAATATTATCACATCCTGAGATTGCACAGTATTTTTTTCGCATTACGGGTAAGGTAGTGACTAAAGACATTCAGATAAGACATAAATTCTACTAACCTTTTTTTATTTTGAGAAAACTGATATAATTTAAAATTATCAAAAGAGTAGTACTTGTACATGATATGATTATATTTTTCAGTATACCCAAATCGGCGTATACTAAACAAAATTATCAAACGAAAATTATTTATTTATAGAAAATAAGCAACTGTACATGCTTCGAATATGCTATCCTGTATTCCTAAACCAGCGTATATTTTACAAAAAAAAATATTAACTACGAGGTCGGAATTATAAACTTGACAACTTTTGTGGACCAACTCTAGCTATCCCTGCTATCTGCAACCACAAATATTACAGAAGAGTGCATTTAATATTATAGTGAGTAAGATGAAAAAAATAGTCATTCTACTAAAATATCATGCTTTTCATAAAAAAAAGTATAATATTGCATCCACTTGTTACAAAATTTCATAAATAACCTTATCAAATTTTTAGGATCTCACAAATTAAAACGAACTTTTCTCAATCTTTGTAAAAGTAGTACTTTAGACTCAACAAACACAAATATTAGAATTCACTGTCTCATATAAATAAAATAAAATTTCTGGCATAACCGTCACAATTCAAAATAATCGTGTCTCATTCATAACTCATATCCAACAGTGACCAAGTAGTCGTCAACCTCACGACCGAAAGTTTCGACGGTATCGTAATCTCAATTCTCAATGCATAGATTACCAACGTGATGGAATAAGGGCCACTCTTCACCAAGTACGAGTGGTATATGCTGTCCGAAACTTATAATCTACAAAGTCTTTAAGGCAAAAACTCCCGCTCAACGGGAAACTTCCCCCATATGGAGCAACAACACATAATTGGGCAACCTTCCCTAACGGGATATGAATGGCCAAAAACCCTTGAAACTTGGCCCCTTGAAACTGTATAACATTACCAAAAACTTTTATTTTACATTCTCATGCTTTGTAAAAGTGCAAATAGCATTTTTTAAAAACAACACCAGTGCATTTGAGTAAAAGATCATGATATCACAATTTTTCATACTTCAAAACATGGTTATAAAGAAAATTTAAAGTATAATTCATGCATTTATGTTCAAAATAATACTTAAACACTCTCACATGCATTTATATTCAAAATAATACTGCATTTATGTTCAAGATAATACTTAAGTATCTCATATTGACTTAGGCGTGATAAAATTCTCTCTTTGTTCTGGATTCCAAAATTTCTAATCCTCTAGTGATAAAATCTCAATCCATAAGAGAGAGAGAGAGAGAGAGAGAGAGAGAACTGGTGGTCGACAACGGTGGCAGCTAAGCGGCGTCAGGCTCGCAGTGGTGGTGGCATTGCGTGTTTGATTTAAAAGCTCACTATGTGATATATATATATATATAAGAATTATGACTCAAATCTTTTTCAATCATTAGTTTTGATTTGATCTTACTTAGAATCTTATTAAAATCTTTTTTAATCATTAATTTTGATTTGATCTTATCTAGAATCTTATCCAAATTTTTTTCAATCATTACATTTGATTTGATCTTATCCAAATCTCATTTATAATTCTATCAAAATATATTCAAAAAAATCTAGAAATATTTAAAATTCTTATCGCTATATTATTATTTGTCAGAAATTTTATTTTAAGATTTTCTACGAACTATCAAATAATATATTATTCTAAGAAGTGACACGTGTCTTATTTTTATTAATTGTCATGGTGCTGATTATTACAAATACGACCTTAAGCCTCTATACGAAGATGCCCAATATCAATTCATTAAGGTGTTTATCGTCACTCCACTTATTTACTGAAATATATTAATTCACAAATTATTTGTCGAATTAAAAAATAAACATTCTTACCAAATCACCACCTCTACTTTTTTCTTTCTTTTTGTGCAAAATTAATATTTTTTGATCTATACAAATCGAGATAATATATACATATATATATATATGTGTGTGTGTGTGTGTGTGTGTGCGCGCGCGCGTGTGTGTTCTGATCTCTCACTGCAGTTTTGAATCATTAACCATCGAATTTGATACCATTTATTGAGATTTAATTATCAATCTTTGAACACAAACATAAGCAAATAGCCACACACAAAAATAGAAAAAAAAATAATCAACATAAGAACTTACGTAGTTCAATTCATCGGCCTATATCTACAAGTGAGAGATCAAATATTTCGCTACGTTGTATGTGAAAGAATATAATCACTCCCTAGCTACTAGCTATTCTTTGTATTTATCATTCTAACCCTAGAGTTTTATCAGGTGTCCTATTTATAAACATACCATAAAACTCTAAAAGTTCGTAAACTCAACTATTTTTAAAAAACAACACACAAATTTAGTTTTTTAAAGGGCATAGATAGTGGGATAACTTGGGGTTGTTGTAGTAAATTCTCTAAGTAATAACACATAATGATAGTTGTACACAAATTGAAGGCATAAATAATTTTCTTTGTATTGTAAAATTTTATATACTAAATAATTTTTTTACTTTAAATTTTTAGTTGTTAACACTCAATCTAAAGTATTTTAAATTTCAATTGAAAAGTAAATTCTCAATTTCATAACTTTTGGTTCTTAATTTTTAAAAAAAAATTGAAATTAAAAACAATAATAAAATTTCACTTTTCACAATAAAAAAATACTATTTGAAGACAACAAACAATATAAAATTTTGTTAATTTTTTTAAAGAATTCTATATTCAACATTTTATATCGACGAGAAGATTTTAAAAATAATAATTTTAAAAATAAGCATATAAATATATATATATATATATATCTATACCTTATAAAATATAACATTTTAAAGTTTAAAAATTAAAATTTTGAAAGTAATGACATTCTTGTAAATAAGCTTTCTAAGCGATTCAGTGGCCATATGCTTAGTAATTAACTAACATAAAGTAGTACTCTTATCACTCTCACTCTCTCACTTGATAGTGCCCCAACCACTTCCATTGATACCTTTGGCACACACTACTAATCAGTCATTTAGTGCTATTTTCTAAACACTAGAAAATTGGTGAAAGAGCACTAAAAAAAAATTGTTAAGAGTATAGTTAACTTTTTAATTGAGTTTGCTATAGTCCTTTTATTCTAATGAACAGGAAATGTGTTTTGAGATGTGTATAAGTTTATTTTTTAAAAAAATTATTAAAAAAGTTAATTAGTTTCTTAGAGAAACCAAATGGTATGCTTAAAAGTTAATTTTTTTTAATAAAAAAATTAACTTTTTAGATAACCCAAACAAGGCCTTATTAGTCCTGATGACCTTTTTTTGTTAAAACTTTTTAGTAATTAATTCACTTCATAATGCTAGCCTTGCCCAATTCTATATTTTGTTTTTTTTTTTCTGTTTTTTCATCTTGTGTTAATTCAGGATGTGAAAGACATTTTTTGCCTGCATGAAAGGGCAGCAAGCGGCAAGCACCTTTTGTTTTCTTCTTTTCATTTCAGCTTTGCATAGTGAGATGTCTTTATATTGAGATTAAAGCCTTAAAAGGTCCATTTAGAATCGTTTTATAATACTATTCATTTCTATAAAAAAAATGAGTACTTAAAAAAATAAATACCAGAAACATGCTTGACATATAATTATTTGCGAAACACATTTCTAAAGAAAATTATACTCAAGCTATGGAGAGTGATGCTCAGTTAGTCGGTAGTGTTATTTTCGAGAAGCCATCTCTTCACATGTTACAACACATTCCTCAGATATACCTTTCTAGGCATATAGATGGTGTCCAATGAGAATAAGGTGGGGTTCCTAAATCTAGTGGTAGGTGAATCACTGATCAAAGAACAGATTTTAAATAAATTTTTCATTGAGCCGGTGAATCACTATCAAAGAGATTTAATGATTTGTGAGACCCACATGAATAGTCCCCTGGTAGATAACGAAGCAAAAGCACTTCTTAAGCCAAGGACGATTATGCCCAAGCTGGGGAAATGAGAGGACCTGCTACCTTTTAGCACCAACATTTCTGACTTTGCAGGAGGAGTTAGAACTTCTCAGGGAATAGTCATTACATGAACCTAACAGTAAGTACAATGACTCTCACCACTCCTTTCTTTGTTATAATTAACTCTTGTTTTAGCTGCAATTTCCTATTGAGAAGGGATTGGATTCACGTCTAACTTGTTGTTCCCTTTTGTCTGCACCAATGCCTCATCTTCTAGCATGGGAACGATGTGGAGGTAGTTTGGCCAGCCATGAGGCCCTTCTTAGCATTGGCCCAACCATGAGGCCCTTCGGAATTTAGTAATTAATTTTTTTAATCGTTGTCCACCAATTAAGCAATCTATTAATTTCTTAAATTTATTTTCTAACTGTATGATTGCTTAATTTGTGCACGAAATTTATTCTAAATTTAGAATAAATTCCTTTTGTGTCGTCTCTTTTGGCTCTATAAATTAAGGGACTTTTAGCTCTTTGTCCTATACAGAAAAAAATTTATTTTCTCTTATTTCTCTCTCTTGAATACGATCATCACAAAGCTGTTCTTGCATTCGCTTTTGTGAGAATGCACTCATACATTAGAGAGATTGTGAATCCTAGAGAGTATCCTGCCGTTATCCTCATGCACCGAGTAACCTACTCTAAGGGGCGTAAAAATACTCTTAAGGAGAGTGTCGACGACACGTCTTCAACCAATTGGTAAAATTGTCCCATTTTGCTTTCTGCTTTAATTTTCTATTTTTCTATAATTTTTTTCAAACAATCTTAAGAGTATTTTATATGGATACCGCAATGCTTGCTGCAACCAAGGCTATGCCTGACGTGACAAAGATTGAACTCTTTAATGGTTCATTCTTCAAACGTTGGCAACAAAAGATGAAGGTGCTAGAAAGCCAAAATACAAGCCAAGTGGCTTGCAGCATAAACCACATTGCAAGCAGCACAAGCCCCAAGGCTAAACTTTCAAAAAAAGGTAATTGTTATGTTTGTTGAAAATTCGAACACCATGCACATCATTGTAGACACAGAAAGAGAAACGACAATTTTGTTTAACCAAGTGTCAACTTAGCTGAAACAGATGTTATTGTTGTGGTTATTTTCGAAGTGAACATAGTAACAGGAGAGAAAGACTGATTGGTAGACTCTGGGGCTGCCAGGCACATATGTGGGAACAAAAGTACATTTACCTCTTACACTCCTATTGGAGCAGAGGAAGAATAAGTCTTTATAGGGGACTCAAGGTCCTCACATGTTATTGGAAAGGAAAAGTTTGTACTCAAATTAACCTCTGAAAAAATTCTCTCTGACCGATGTGTGCTATGTTCTAGAAATACGGTCAAATCTTGTGTCTATCTCACTGCTGAATAAGGTTGGGTCAAGATTTCTTTTGAATTTGACAAATTAATTATGACTAAAAATAATGTCTTTGTTGGGAAGGGCTACTGCAATAGGGGTTTGTTTGTCCTTAACGTTTATGAAGTTATGAATGAAAATGCATCTTCTTCTGCTTACATGGTTGAATCTATTGATACTTGACATGGTAGATTAGGACACGTTAATTTCTCGTACATTAAGAAAATGAAGGAACTAGGTTTAATTCCTACAAGAACTAGTAATAATGTAGATAAATGTCAAATATTTGGTGAAGAAAAAATTACTAAAAAAAGTTATAAAAACGTTGTCCGATAATCTGAGTTTCTTAGTCTAATCCACACGGACCTAGGTGACTTAAAGGATAATCCAACTAGAGAAAGCAAACAGTTTTACATCACTTTTATAGATGACTTTTCAAGATTCACAAAACTGTATCTTTTAAAACGTAAAGATGAAACTGAAGAAAAATTCATGATCTTTAAGGTTATGGCAGAAAGCCAAACCAATAAGAAAATGAAAAGACTTTGCCCTTATAGGGAGGAGAATATAGCTCAAATCCTTTTAATGAATACTGTGAAACACATGGCATAATTCACGAGTTTACACTATCGTACTCACCTGAATCTAATAGGGTGATTGAATGGAAAAACATAACTCTAAAGGATATGATAAATGCAATGTTAGTCAGCTTATGAGCACCTAACAACTTGTGGAGGAAAAGCAATCTTTTCTGTGTCACATACAAAAAAGAATTCATTTTAAGAAAACTAGCAAGACTCCATATGAGTTATGGGTAAATAATGCACCTAATTTGTCATACCAAAAAATGTGAGGGTGTCTTGCTAAGGTAATGATACTAGAACCTAAGAAAAGAAAAATTAGGTCAAAAACATCAGATTATTTATTTGTTGGTTTTGCTGATAACAGTGCTGCCTATAGATTTCTTGTACTTCAAAGTGACGTGTTAGAACCAAACACTATTGTTGAAACCAAGAAAGCAATATTTTTTGAAAATGTGTTTCCTCTTAAAACTCAAGTTGAAAAATCTATAAATAATGTAAATACTGAAACACCAAGCGAAGTGTAAGTAGATTTAGAACTTGAACCACGAAAAAGTAAAAAACAAAGAAAAGTCACAAATCTAGGCGATGACTTTTACATCATCTTAATGGGAGAAGACCCTTTGAGTTTTAAAGAATATGTGACTTTACCTGATGCTCCATTTAGGAAAGAAGCTATTAATAGTGAAATAGAATCCATAATGGCTAACTACACACGAGAGTTAGTAGATTTACCTCCAGGAATAAAATCAATTAGATGTAAATAGATATTTAAAAGGAAATTGAAACTTGATGGGTCTACAGATAACTTTAAAGCTCGTTTAGTAGTAAAAGGGTTCTCGCAAAAGAAAGATATAGATTACTTTAACACGTATGCACCTGTGATTAGGATTTTTTCTATAAGAGTTTTGATTGCACTAGCATCTATATTTAATCTTGTAATTCACCAAATGGATGTCAAAACTGTTTTCTTGAATGAAGATCTAAAAGAAAAAAATCTATACAAAACATCCAAAAGGTTGTGTCGTAATAAGCAAAGAAGATAAAGCATGCAAATTAGTCAAATTTTTATATGAGTAAAAACAAGCCTTTAAACAATGGCATGAGAAAGAACATGATTAGATGTTGTCACCCATATTTAATCTTTTGTTGTCATTATATGCCTTTATGTGGATGACATGTTTATATTTGGAATCTGCTTGGATGCTCTAAAGAATATGATAAATGCAATGTTAGTCAGTTCAAGAGCACCTAACAACTTGTGGGGAGAAAGCAATCTTATCTGCGTGCCACATACAAAACAGAATTCTTTTTAAGAAAACTGGCAAGACTCCATATGAGTTATGGGTAAATCATGCACCTAATCTGTCATACCAAAAAATGTGGGGGTGTCTTACTAAGGTAATGATACTAGAACCTAAGAAAAGAAAAATTAGGTCAAAAACATCGAATTATTTATTTGTTGGTTATGCTGATAATAATGTCGCCTATAGATTTCTTGTACTTCAAAGTGATGTGTTAGAACCTAACACTATTGTTGAAACCAAGAATGCAATATGTTTTGAAAATGTGTTTCATCTTAAAACTCAAGTTGAAAAATCTATAAATAATGTAGATTCTGAAACACCAAGCGAAGTGCAAGTAGGTTTAGAACTTGAACCACGAAGAAGTAGAAAACAAAGAAAAGCCACAAACCTAGACGATGACTTTTACACCTTCTTAATGGGAGAAGACCCTTTGACTTTTAAAGAATATGTGACTTCCCCTAATGCTCCATTTAGGAAAGAAGCTATTAATAATGAAATAGAATCTATAATAGCAAACTACACACGGGGGTTAGTAGATTTACCTCCGAGAATAAAATCAATTGGATGTAAATAGATATTTAAAAGGAAATTGAAACTTGATGGGTCTATAAATAAATTCAAAACTCGTTTAGTAGTAAAGGGGTTCTCGCAAAAGAAAGATATAGATTATTTTGACATGTATGCACCAGTGACTAGGATTTCTTCTATAAGAGTTTTGATTGCACTAGCATCTATATTTAATCTTGTAATTCACCAAATGCATGTCAAAACCGTTTTATTGAATGACGATCTAAAAGAAGAAATCTATACGAAACAACCAAAAGGTTGTGTCGTAATAAGCAAAGAAGATAAAGCATGCAAATTAGTCAAATCTTTATATGAGTAAAAACAAGCCTCTAAATAATGGCATGAGAAAGAACATGCTTGGATGTTGTCATCCATATTTAATCTTTTGTTGTCATTATATGCCTTTATGTGGATGCAATGCTTATATTTGGAACATGCTTGGATGTTATCATTAAAACCAAATACTTGTTATCATATAACTTTGATATGAAAGATATGGAAGAAGCCAATGTGATCCTTAACATTCAAATATCAAAAATTAAAAATGATTTGTTGCTCTCACAAGCACACTACACTGAGAAACTACTTAAGAAATTTAGACATTTTGATGTTAAACCTGTGTGTACACCATATGACTGTACTATCCATCTTGGAAAGAACAAGGGGACCAATGTAGCCCAACCTGAATATGCACAAATCATTGATAGTTTGATGTGTCTAATGAACTGTACTAGACCTAACATCGCTTATGTTGTAAATAAACTAATTAGCAGGTACACACAGAACTCGAGCAAAGATCACTGGAATGCTATATCTAGAGTAATGAAATACTTAAGAGGAACTATGGACTTTGGTCTAAGTTACTGTAGATATTCCACTATACATGAAGGATACAATGATGCTAACTGGATCTCTGATTCAGACGAGATAAAATCCACAAGCGGATATGTATTTATACTAGGTAGAGGTGTAGTATCTTGAAAATCTTCCGAGTAAACTTGCACTGCACGGTCCACTATAGAATTCGAGTTTATCGCCTTAGAAAAGGTAGGATATGAGGCTGAGTGGCTTAGAAACCTCTTAGCAGATATACCCTTATGAGTGAGACCATCTCCACTCGTGTCTCTACATTGTGATTGCCAGGTTGCAATAGCCCGAGCAAAAAATAAGACCTACAATGGCAAGAGTAGCCATATACGCCTAAGACATAATATTGTCAAGTAGCTGCTGGGTGATGAGTTTATATCCCTAAATTTTGTGAGGTCAGAGGGAAACTTGGCCAACTCTTTGACAAAACCACTAAGCAAAAATCTAGCGAGTCAAACATCAAGGGGGGTGGGATTTATGTCCATTTAAGAGGTCAACAACAATGGCAACCCAACCTACATGATTCGAAACCCCAAGAAATAGGTTCACATGGGTAATAACAAACTGTTGGTTTACATGGATAGTCACTATCATTGTTTATCCCCCTTTGGTGTAGATAGTGCAAGATTGTGACATGTGAGGCTCAGCACTAGCGCTTAATGAATTCATAGTCCAAGAATTGGATGGTGTATTTGTTGCAGTATGCACTTGATGAATTCACCTATATAGGTGTGGAAGTGGGTCGCTTCCTATAAGAATTCGGACAAATTCTTTAGACCACTCATAAAATCCAAATAAGGCGCATGGCCTATTCGTGCCAACCCATGATGAACAGCTTTTGATAAGCGAATGTGCTATGGGTACTTGGTTTATCCGATTTGCAATCAAGAACTAAATTTATAAAAGTTCAACTTCACCGACTTCATGTAGATCATATTGTCGTAACCTAGAGTATTGGTTCATAGTCCAAAAGACACCAATGATGACGTAGCGCACTTTCTATAGGTCGTATTCAAATCTTCCTCTTTCTTCTTATTCTTTCCTATTTCCTATTTTGTAGGGGATTGTTTATTTTTTGTGTTGAAATAAAAAAGAGTTGTCCTACGTTGGAAAAATACAAGCCTCTTTAAG
>JAOTRH010077882.1:0-14464 GCA_034768845.1 Heliamphora exappendiculata
TTATGATTGTACAGATATTCTTTCCATTTTGGTTAGGTTAGATTGATTCTAATGGCTAAATTTTAGCCTTGTATTTGGACAATATTTTTGCATATATACTGTGGAATCTCTCAAAGAGGAACACATTTGAGACAAGCAAATCTTGTCATAGTATCAGAGCCCTAACTTACCCCAGTACGTGAACCCTAGCGTTGGTTGCAAAACTTTAGCCACTGCATCTCTGACCTTCGGCATCCTCCAGGACCTTTTTATCAGCATCGGCGACCTCGCCGGACTTCATCCAGTATTCCGGTGACCTCCCCAGCAGCGATATTGTACTGCTTGGCTACTGGTTTCCACCAGCGAGACTCGCCGCCTCCCGTCGCACACTCAGGGAGGCTCGCCGACCTTCGACGCTCTCTCAAGGAGACTCACCGTCCTTCATCGCGCCTCCAGGGACGCTCGTCGATCTTCGTCACACCTCCAGGAGGCTCGTTGATCTTCGTCGCAATTCTGGAAACTTTGGTTTTTGGTCACTAGATCCCTAGTTCTCGTCGGTAACCTCTCTGGTCGCGCCGACTCTGGTTCTCTTGGCTTGCAATCTGGTTCTCGCGTGAGCTCTTTGGTTGCAATCGTTGCTCGTCGCGACGCATGATCAGTCTCTTTGATCTGGTTGTTGATTCGGCTTGCATTGCTCAGTCGCAATCCTTGGTTGTTGATCGGTATCATCTCCTCCTGTTTCGTGATTGAACTCAGTCGGCGCTTGATTTCGGTTGATTGGTGTTTGGTATACTCTATTTAGCTTGCGGTTTGGCTTGCTCTATGTGGTTCTTCTCTGATCTCGGCTGATTAGTGTTTGGATTCATATTTGTCTCATCGTGGTTTGTTGCTCTCGGGGGTCTCTTGTATTTCTGGTCACCTATTTTTCTTTTGGTGTTTGTGGTTTATCTATCAGCGAATATTTTGGGGTTCGATTTACTGGGAAAAATTATTCCGTTTGCGAATTTCAGTTTCAATTGTTTGTTATGGGAAAAGAATTATGGGGTCATATCGATGGGAGTGATCCTGCTCCTACGGAATGTAAAGAGTTGGCTCAGTGGACGGTTAAGGATGCTCGTGTGATGTCCTGGATTTTGGGGTATGTCGATCCTCAGTTTGTCTTATATTTGAGGCCGTACAAGACTGCTCAAAGTATGTGGGAATTCTTGAAGAAAGTTTACAACCAGGATCACACAGCAAGACGTTTTCAGTTGGAAAATGAAATCGCCAATTACAATCAAGGGAATCTCTCAATTCAAGAGTATTTTTCTAGATTTCAGAATTTGTGGAGTGAATTTACTGATATTACTTATGCCAAGGTCCCAGCTGGATCTCTTGCTGCTGTTCAGGAGGTTCATGAACAAAGGAAGAGAGATCAGTTTCTTATGAAGTTACGAATGGAATTTGAAGCCACTCGCTCCAATTTGATGAATCGTGATCCTCCTCCCTCTTTGGACGTGTGCTTTGGAGAATTACTTCGTGAAGAACGTCGTCTTAAAACACAAGGTATTTTTCAGCAGAATCGTATGATCTCTAACGATGTTACTTATGCAGCTCATGGGAAAAGAAATATGCGGAAGGTCCAATGCTTCAGCTGTAAGGAATATGGACATATTGCTGCCCAATGTGCCAAGAAGTCTTGCAATTATTGCAAGAAGCCAGGACATATTATCAAAAACTATCCCACTCGTCCCCAGAATCGCTAAACTCGTGCTTATCAAGCTGCGGTGGGTACGACAGCTTCTTCTACAGCTGCGGTGGGTACGACCGCTTCTTCTTCAGCTGGTAATCCTGCTATTCTTACTCCTGAAACCGTTCAGCAAATGATTATGTCAGCATTTTCAGCTTTAGGGCTTCAAGGTAACAATATACTATCATCTTCACCTTGGCTTGTTGATTTTGGTGCGTCTAATCATATGACTAGTTCCTCCAACACGCTTATCAATGTTCGAAATTATCATGGCTCTTCATACATTCAGACTGTTAATGGGAGTCAGCTTTCTATTCGTGCTGTTTGGGGTATTAATTCAGTAGTTAAAGGAGTTTTTGTATCTCCTAAGCTTTTTACTAGTCTCATTTCTGTTGGTTAATTGGTTAATAATAACTGTAATGTTGGGTTTTCTCGTGATGGTTGTATTGTGCAGGATTAGGTGTCGGGGAAGATACTCGCGACGGGGCCTAAAGTTGGACGTTTGTTTCCTCTCCATTTTGCGATGCCTTCTTACCTTTCTTTGGCTTGTACTACTGTTAAAAATAAAATTGATGTCTAGCACAAACATTTGGGTCATCCTAATCCTACTGTTCTGTCTCATTTAATTGACTCTGATTTGTTAGGTAATAAAGATCAATTTTTCTTTTCTTCTCGTCTATCGTTTGATTGCTCTACATGTAAATTGGGGAAGAGTAAATTTCTTTCCTTCCCTACACATGGTAGTCGTGCTGATACCTGTTTTGATTTGATCCACAGTGGCGTATGGGGTATTACACATGTTATATCTCATACAAATCATAAATATTTTGTCACATTCATTGATGATTATAGTCAGTATACTTGGATTTATTTCCTTCATTATAAATCTGAGGTATTTTCTGTGTTTCAACAATTTGTGGCATTTATTGAAACTCAATTCTCTTCAAGCATTAAAGTGTTAAGGTCTGATTCGGGTGGTGAATATATGTCTCATGAATTTCATGCATTTCTTAAACAAAAATGAATTGTTTCTGAGCGTTCTTGTCCTTATATACCTTAGCAGAATGGCGTTACTGAACGTAAGAATCGCCCCCTGTTGGATGTTGTTCGCACTTTATTGCTTGAGTCATCTGTTCCCGCTAAATTTTGGGTAGAAGCGTTATCCACGGCAGTTTATTTAATTAATAGGTTGCCTGCAAGTGTTTTGCAATTTGAAACTCCCTATTATCGTCTGCATCACGAGCATCCCAACTATCTTGATATGCATACCTTTGGTTGTGTTTGCTTTGTTCATTTACTTTCATATGAAATACACAAACTTTCTGCTCAATCTGTAAAATGTGCTTTTATGGGATATAGTAATTCACGCAAATGTTATGTTTGTTATGATCCAAGCTCTAATAGATTTCGTATTTCTCGTCATGTTGTTTTTTTTGAAAATCAGTCTTTCTTTTCTACTCATGTAGTATCCTTGCCTGAGATCACTGTTCTTACTAATTTTGATGATTTGTCTCCTACTCCTGAGCGATTCAAACCTAACTTTGTGTATGAATGTCGACGCTCAACGTTGCCTCTTCTTGCATTTGACCCGACACCTGATCTTGACTCATCTGATCTGCCAGATCCGGGTTCTGCTATTGTTCCTCGGAGGTCTACTAGAGTTTCTCACCCTTCAAATCGGTATGGCTTCTCTCATACATCTGTTCATGCTACTTTGTCCTCTGTTTCAATTCCCTCATGTCACTCTGAGGCTGTTAAGCATGAATGTTGGCGGGCGGCAATGAGTGAAGAACTTCAGGCTCTTCAGGACAATCACACTTGGAATGTTGTTCCCTGTTCGAGACAAGTTAAAGCAATTGGGTGTAAATGGGTTTCCTCAATCAAGCTGCGTTCCGATGGTACTCTAGATCGCTAAAAGGCCAGGTTGGTTGCACTTGGTAACAGACAGGAATATGGGGTGGACCATGAGGAGACATTTGCTCCTGTTGCCAAGATGACTACGGTCTGGTTGGTTATTTCTATTGCAGCGTCCCAAGGGTGGCCACTTCATCAAATGGATGTTAAAAACGCTTTTCTTCATGGTGATCTCAAAAAGGCTATTTACATGACTCTGCCCCCTGGGTTGGCCTCCTCCTCTTTTGATGTATGCAAATTGAAGCGATCTTTATATAGGTTGAAAAAGCTCCTCGAGCGTGGTTTGATAAGTTTCGGTCTACATTAATTCAGTTTTCCTTTGAGCAGAGTCAGTATGACTCCTCTCTGTTTCTTCACAAGTCTTCTGACGGCATTGTTCTTCTTCTTGTTTATATTGATGATATTGTTATCACGGGGACGGATTCCGACTTAATCACTCGTCTACAACAGCATCTTCAGGCCTTCTTTTATATGAAGGATCTTGGTCCTCTTACATACTTCTTGGGGTTGGAAATTCATAGAGATCCCTATGGCATCTTTCTGACTCAACAAAAGTACACCCAGGATTTGATTGCTTTAGCTGGTTTTCAAGACTTTTCTTCGGTGGATACTCCTTTAGAAGTCAACACGAAGTATCGTCGTGAGGAGGGTGATCTCCTCCCCAATCCTACACTATATCGACAGTTGGTCGACAGTTTGAATTATTTAACTATTACTCGGCCTGATATTTCCTTTGCTGTTCAGCAGGTTAGCCAATTCATGCAAACTCCTCGCCATCTACATTTGGCTGTTGTTCGTCGTATCATCCGATATCCTTGCGGTTCCCCTCACCGAGGGCTGTTCTTCCCAACCGGTTCTCCTCTACGTCTTGTTGCCTATAGTGATGTGAACTGGGCCGAATGTTCGGATACTAGACGGTCTGTCAATGGGTGGTGCATGTTTCTTGGTGATTCCTTGATCTCTTGGAAGAGTAAGAAACAACCTCATGTTTCCAAATCCTCTACTGAATCCGAGTACCATGCCATGTCTGCTGCATGTTCTGAGATTGTCTGGCTTCGTGAGCTTCTGGGTGAACTTGGTTTCCCCCAATTTGATCCCACCCCTCTTTATGCTGATAACACCAGTGGCATTCAGGTTGTTGCTAATCATGTTTTTCATGAACGTACGAAGCACATTGAGGTCAACTGTCATTCTATTCGGGAGATCTTAGACGCTCGTGTCAGTTCTCTTCCTCATATTTCCACTGATCTCCAGCTTGCTGATCTGTTTACCAAGGCCATGACCCGACCGCGACATCAGTTTCTTGTGGGCAAATTGATGCTTCTTGATCGACCAGCATCAATTTGAGGGGGATGTCAATCAGGATATATTTAGCCAATATTTAGTCATAATTATGGCATAATTATGATTGTACAGATATTCTTTCCATTTTGATTAGGTTAGATTGATTCTAATGGCTGAATTTTAGTTTTGTATTTGGACAATATTTTTGTATATCTACTGTGGAATCTCTCAAAGAGGAACACATTTGAGACAAGCAAATTTTGTCAGTGATCTAGTCACTTCAATACCCAAAAAGTATTTCAACCTTCCCATATCTCTAGTGTGAAATTTGGCTTGGAGAAATGATTTCAATTCCTTAATACCATTTAGTCATCACCAGCGATCACAATGTTATCCACATACACAATTAGCAGTATCTTGCGCACACCAGTACGCCGATAGAAAACAGAGTGATTTACGCCACATCTTTGAAGACCAAAACTAGTCACAGTATCGGTAAACCTATCAATCCAAGCACGAGGAGATTTGTTTGAGCCCATATAATGATTTCTTCAAATGACAAACCAAACCAAACTCCCCTTGAACAACAAAACCTGGAGGTTGCGCCATATAGACCTCCTTTTGGAGATCACCATGTAAGAAGGCATTCTTCACATCGAGATGATGTAAAGGCCATTCAAATATGGCGGCAAGTGAAATGAACAGATGAACAGAAGAAATATTTGCCATTGGTGAGAATGCTTCAGAATAATCAATGCTATACACTTGTGTATATCCCTTTGCCATAAGGCGAACCTTTAGTCTGTCATTAGTACCATCAGAATGAACTTTAATAGCATACACTCATCTACAGCCGACTATTGATTTGTCTGAAGGAAGAGGCACTAAATTCCATGTATCATTCTGCTTTAAGGCAAGTATTTCTTTTTCCATTGCATTCTTCCAACCAGAATGGGATAGAGCATCTGTATAAGACTTAGGACGAAGAACAGACAACAATGCAGCAACAAACGAGTGATAGGAAGGGGATAAACGATCATAAGAAAGAAAATTAGAAATAGGATGTGAAGTATAAGATCGCATACCCTTGCGAACGGCAATTGGAAGATCAACCGCAGATGGTGGAGAACAGGGTGGAGGGTGATCTGGTGGCGGGGAGATTATTGAGGAAGTAGTAGGGACGGGTGGGGTCGACTCGACATGAGTGCGACGAGTGTAAACTTGCAGGTCGGGATGACTTAAACATTCAATAGCAGTACTGGATGATAAGGATGGACTAAAGGAAAGAGGATTAGGGACAAGAAGAAGAAGATCACAGACCAGATCATCTGCAGAGAGTCGCTCAGAATAATATGGGGTAGACTCAAAGAAAGTCCCAACACGATAGACAAAAAACTTATGAAAACTAGGGCTATAACATTGATAACCTTTCTGAGTACGAGAGTAGCCTAAGAAAATACATTTAGGAGCTCGAGAATCAAATTTGTCACTACTTGGAGCAAGTTGATGTCCAAAGCAAACACAACCAAAGATGTTGGGGGCAAAACAAACAGCGGATCATGGAAAAAAAGAATAGAGTGAGGAGTCTGTCCTTTAAGCACGGATGAGGGCACACGATTAATTAAGTAACAAGCGGTCAAAACAGCATCACTCCAAAAAGATTTGAGAACATTCATTTGAATTAAGAGGGTCCGGACAAATTCAATCAAATGTCGATTTTTGCGCTCGGCTACTCCATTTTGTTGTGGAGTGTGAGAGCAAGATGATTCATGAAGGATGTCAGATTGAGTCATGAAGTTACTAAAAGAATGAGAAATATATTCTCTTACATTATTACTGCGCAGGATGCAAACTTTAGTATTAAACTGAGTTTGAATTTCAGCACAAAAGGTACAAAAGATAGAAAATAATTCTGAACGATCTTTCATTAAATAAAGTCAGGTAACTCAAGTACAATCATCCATAAAAGTAACAAAATACCGAAATCCCAACTTAGAACTGACACGACAAGGACCTCAAATATCTAAATGAACTACCACGAAAGGACTCAACTCTCGTTTATTAATTCAGGAAGCAAAAGGAACACGATGATGCTTTTTCAATTAACACGACTCACAATCTAAAACTGAAATATAACTTAAACTAGGAACTAAAAGTTTTAAGCTATCTAATGATGAATGACCAAGACAATTATGAATCTGAAGCGGAGAAGTAATAGTAGGATATGCAGAAGGAGAAACTGCGGATGATGTCTTAGTAACCAAATAATAGAGACCACCTGATCACGTCTTTCGCAAATCGTCTTCTTTATCACCAAATCCTGAATGACAACATAATCAAGAAGGAAAGAAATAAAACAATTAAGATTTTTGGTAAGTTAACTCACAGACATCACATTAAAAGAAAAACAAGGGATATATAAGACATAAGACAGAGAAAGCAAAGGAGTAGGTTAAATGGTGCCTATGCCTTCAACAAAACTGGTAGAACCAACCGCTAAAGTAACACGGGGTAAGGAAGATGAAGATTTGAGATGAGAAAAAATATGAGATATACCTGACATATGATCAGTGGCACCGGAATCAAGGACCCATGGGCGAGATGTAGAAGAAGATGAAAGACAAGCAGTAGGAGTACCTTTCTGTGATGCAACTGGAAGATATGCCTGCAAAGTCGTTTGATACTGAAAAAACTTAGAGTACTCTTCCTCGAAAACAATAATATTCTTTTCCTCAACCGGAGTGGAGGAAGAGGGGTCAACATTGTCGAACGTCACAACATTTGTAAACTGAGAAGGCTTGCCAACAAGATCCCAACATGTCTCTCGAGTATGATTGCGTAAGTAGCGCGTAAGATTCTCGAATATACCTGGGCAAGAGAAGGGAACGCAACTCCTGCTAAAACTTGAGAGCGAGCGGACTCAAATTCAGGTCGCAATCTTGCCAAAAAGCTCATCACAACCATCTATTCTCGTTCCTGTTGCATTTTACGAATATCACTGGTGATGGGAAGAATCACATTTAACTCTTCATGAAGTTGCTTAAGTACCGCAAAATAATCGGTAACAGACTTATCAAAGTATTCAATTGAAACATCATACATACGAGTAAGATTACTGGAATATAACATTTGAATGTACTTTCAAATTTCTTTGCAAGTGTCAAGATGAGTACACATATTGGCAATATATGACTCCATAGAATTCCATAACAGTGTAACAATATGAGCATCCTCTTGTTCCCATTCAGGCTTCCTCTTATCATTGAATGAATCAAACATAGTCAAGTGGTTTTGTTTACCTTGACTAGTTAAGGCAACTTTTACAGTTTTAGACCAATGCAAATAATTAATTCCATTAAACTTGCGAGTAGTGAGTTATGGAATTGTGAACTGAGGAATAGATGATTTGGAATCTCCACCAACCAAACATAAAACAATTATCTTTCACAAAATAACTGAAAATCACAACTCACAAGAGAAACTCGAATCATAAGATGAGGGGATGGCCAAAGCAGATTTGACTAGGGTTTAATAAAAAAAAAATTGTTCATACCAAAGAAGCAGACAACTTCATCTTCAAACACATGGACGGCGGCGACTGGGAGGCTTAATTAGCAATGTGAAGGCTTGAAACCCTCTCAGACCTGTACTTGCAAATTCATTTGAAGGACACAGATAACAAACTAAGGTGTAACTGTGGTGAGA
The DNA here is from genome assembly GCA_034768845.1 of Heliamphora exappendiculata. NCBI lineage: Eukaryota > Viridiplantae > Streptophyta > Magnoliopsida > Ericales > Sarraceniaceae > Heliamphora > Heliamphora exappendiculata. Next base: position 8,612 of record JAOTRH010077882.1, read on the forward strand.
ACAAACTGAGTCGCGACTGTGTTGAGAATGAGTCGCGACGGCGTAGTTGCGATGAGTCACGACGGCAATGGTGATGGACGGTTGCGGCGGTGGCGACGACTGTGGTGGACGGCGACATCGGCGACTACAGTGGATGGCGGAGGCGATGACTGTAGCGGATGATGAGTTGCGACGACTCGCGATGTGGTGTCGACGATTGAAGCGGATGTAGTTGCGTGGAGTTGTGACGCGATGAGTCGCGATGGCGATGGTGACTGTGGTGGATGGTGGCGACGGAAGCTGTAGGGGTGATGGTTGCGGCGACTGTGTTGTCGGCAACTAGAAGGAGGATTTAGGGTTAGGGTATTGCCGGCGACTATAGGGTTAGGGTTAGTTTTTTTTTAATTTCTCAGGAATTCTAATTGTGATGCCATGTTAATGTGACATTTTAGAAGAATGAGAGAACTTAACCTTATGGGTTAACTCCTCTAACTATTTATATTTAACCAAATATTATAAGATTACATAAATAACCCTTAACAATAGGAACGGTACATATCGTGAAAACAAAATAAAATGTCTCCATAACAATTATACATTAAGTTAAAATTTAATTTCAAATACTAAACATTAAAAATCAGTACAGAGCTAATGAAACAACCAGTGCAGACGAAACGGAAAAATGTTTACCAAAACCGTACAATGTCGACCATGTTTTCGACCTACTTACCCCTGTATAATGATGTAGTGTACGCACTATGCAGATTACAATGTCTGAAAATGATAGAATATATGCTGAGGCTTTTAGAATCTGAGGCTGTTACATTAGGGTGTCTTCAACTTAAATTACATTGTTCTTTCTTCCGTACTAAATAGCGTTCATTGCAAGTAATTAAACTATCTCAATCAATTATCTCGTGTAGTTATTTTCCTTTTTTGTTTTTAAGCTGGTGAATTTTCCATTATCTTATATTTCCCCTTTGGGGCTGTCTAATGAAATTTGGACTTTATCTTCTTGCTTCCTATCTGGCAACTTCCAATTTCTTATTGAAATATGAGAGTCCGTGAAGTTTGTGCTTGGGGGAGAGCACAAGCAAAGATAATCAATAACATTTACAAATTGCTTATATCACACGTCTGATAACTCTCCATATGCAGCAAATATAAAGATATGCAACAATCACAATGATTTGATGTGGAAAGATAATCAATAACATTTACAAATTGCTTATATCACACGTCTGATAACTCTCCATATGCAGCAAATATAAAGATATGCAACAATCACAATGATTTGATGTGGAAATCCAAGGTCTAACCCCAGGGACAAAAAACACACTCCCAAAACCATTCAACTATGAATCAAAGAGTATAATACTTTTGACGAGAGGAATTACCAGCCTTACCCAATGTTTACCTAACTCCTCAATGCTTCACAAGCTCCAGAGCCACTCTTGATTCAATAATGACCAGGGGTAGAGCCTTCTTGATCTCAATTCATGAATAGCTAGCTATATTACCACAATGGCTCTGTTGATTACTCATGTCCAGCACTCAAGCTTTGTCAAGCATGTGTCAAGCATAGGCTAGGGCTCTAGATCCTCTATCAAGCGCTAGACTCTACAAAGTGGGACTCAAGCCGGCCACTTAGCAACCTAAAATCCAGCTATTTGTAGGCTATTTTTAGAAGAAGTACACTCTGGAAAGCAAATGTAAATGAATCTGAGGTGGCTAACTAAAATATGAATGTGTGTGACAAGTGCAGGGGCCTGCCCATTAAGGCTTATTTCTTTTGGTAAGGAAGCTATCATAGTTGCATGGCCACATCCATATCTCAATTGATTATTGAACAGAGCCAAACGGGGATAATCTAGGCTCCAAAAGACTCAAGATACAAATACAGAAAGTCTTGTCTAACCACAAATCGCCAACTTACTCCAACACTAATTAATGCATTTGTATTCACTTCTAAACATACCCTTCCCTGCCTTGCCACACACCCACCATGCTATACCGCAAGATATGGTTACATGTAAATGAGCACATATTTGTTGCAGCTTGGTAGCCAGCCTTAAATTGTTTTTCCTTCTTGTTATTGTGGGTATTATTATAATTTGAATGGAAGGTGAATTCCATAAGTTGTGACTAATTAGTAGATCATCAAATTGTGATCCTTGTGACGTTCAATTAATGGATCAAGTAAAATGTTTATGGAGTTTTGGATCACAGCTCACAAGTATGGCTTTATTTTTGCAGGTATTCATGCAGAAATAGCTACAGCAAGATATGAATACTGGTCATCTTTTGCCCCTCTTCCTGTTGAAATTGTATTAGCTGCTGGACAGAAATCGAAAGATGAAAACCCATTAGGTCAGATTTTCTCTTCCATTTTTTGATTAGGATTTCAACCATTCTGCTTGAATCTTTTTAAATAATTACTCAGTTTGCCTCACTTCACTCTTTTATTCATCTGCTGAGCAGTGAACAGTGATGTAGAGGAAAGGGAAAAGGTTCTTCAAGACTTGAATCAACTATCTGGAGAGGGAAATGTTGAGAGCATGCTTTTAGTGGAGAAAGGTCTTAGGGAATTGTCTTCACTGAAGGTTTCAGTCATATTTTGTTTTGATATGTCCTACAGATTCATGTGCTTTAAGTTGACTTTCTTTTAAATGCTGTCATTATGTGGCAAGCTGCATCTCCGATAAATTTCTATATATAACTATTGTAAGTACAGAGATAGGGTCGGATTTTAACAGTAGTTTTCTAATGGATTTAGTTTTTCCCTTTCTTTCTTTGCATAATTGGTCATGTGTAGCACACAGGGTTCTTCCCGCACACTGAAACTGCTACATTTCTGATGGAAATTGAAACAAATGAGTACATTTCTATTGCTACTCATCTGAGTTTTCTTGCCACATATCTGCTGCCTGATTTGAGCACCTAATGGCATAATAGGACTAAGGGTGTACAAGGCCTTGTATATCATGTTGTTCTTGATTAATATAAGCTGCTTGGTTGATCTCTCAGAAAACTCAATTTCTTTTATGCAAATGTAGTATTTCTCTCAAATCCAATTTTTCATGTTTATATTTTTTTTTTCATGCTTACCTTAATAATTTCTTGTCTAATTAGTTCTCACTGCTGCAGCTCTATTCCATATTTGTAGTTAGTTGCACCATGTAATATTCTTCTTTAACTCACTATCTTCTATGTTTCTAATCTTTGGCATCATTCGACTTCATCAATAAAATGTTAGAATCTCTACGACATTTCAAACTACTTTCAAATTTTTGATTTGTAAACAATTCAATCCAATGTCAGACACAAGTGTCTGATGCTGCTTATAAAAATTGAATGGTGCTTCATTAATTGATGATTTGATTTGTAAGCAATTCAATCCAATGTCACAACAGAAGTGTCTGGCGATCCATCAAAATATAGTCGAGTGTGGAAGGCTTTTCCAACTGTTTCTGGATTGACTGAACAGTTGTTATATAGGAGGCTGACGGTATTATAAAACTTAAGTTTTTAAGTCATGATTGTGTCCTAAGTCCTATCCTTAAATGGAGTCAACTAAGAAAAATAGCTTTTTCTGACGTATTTTCTCTAATTTTTCTTTGATAATTTTTTCTGCATTTTTTACATCATTCTCCCAATGCTGCTCAATTTTCTTCACATTCAACTATTGTTTTATGTATTTATTGTCTGGCCCCCCTTGATTAAATATTTAAAGGATGAATAAACTTCTCAGATTTAGGGCAGTCTCCTACTGAGAAAATGATAAACTGATTTTTTGGTACATTAACTGAAGTGTATACTGTTGTTTATTTTCAGTCTTCATTTTTCCTTTAAGTAGCAGTTCTGATATTACTTCTTTTTCTCAAAGGTAGAAGAGGCCGTGGCAATTGCAATGGCTCTACTTCGTCGGCCAAGTTCAATGAAATCTGGTTTAACAGGTGCAAAGAGGCTTTATCCATTTGTTGAATAATTTGTAAAACAGTGAACTAGCCATGTGTCTATGTGCTTTTTTCTTCCTTTTTGGTTATAAGTTCATTCTTCTGGATGAAGTTGATCACAATAATCTACTACCATGCAGTGTGTTTAGATCACACACAGAGCAACATTGAAGTCCAATAACTGCCAGATTTTGGATAATTTGTTTTCCCAAGTGTTGTTGTTGTTATCACGTTTTTTTTTTCTTTATTGTGCTCTAACTGCTCTTCATTCTTCTTGCTATTGTTATCTATTATAAATTGGGATGGTGGTTCTGAAGAAACTTCTTTCCCCCCTTTTGCGTGTTCTAGACAAACTATTTACTGATAATGAGGGGTTGTACTTGTTCTTTTGGTTGCCTTTGGTCCAAAGAAGTCGCAGGATTTTGTTCCACTAATTGCATAGTCCACAGATCTAGAATTAAGCATACTTGTTTGTGCGTAACAATATGTTTCAATTATTAACAGAAAAGTTACCCAGCATATACAGTGTGCTTTCTTATAAATCACAACTATCCTAAGCAATACACCTTATTGTTGTGTTATCTACAAATCTCAGAATAATAATATCTCCAAATTTGTTCCTCCGTGGAATAAGACAATTTACTAAATATTCTTTGCAAGAGAGTATTGGGTTAAACATCAGAATTATATGTAGTTAAATACTGCTTCTGCATGATTGTTTCACTTATCTGAAAATTCATGGGGGAAGCTTTAACATGAAGACAAGAATACTGCTCTATGATTGATAAGTAGAATAACCTCCTCCACACCTACCCCCTAACCTACCCCCCAACATAAAGATCATGCTGAACCGTGCACAAGTGCGAGACTATGGCTGATCACAAGACATGCAAAAAGGCCACCTGCAAGGGCATGTACTTGCGACTCTGTAATGGATTCGTATGGAATTACCATCTTATCTTGGTCAAATTATTTTCGGAAATTGAGGTATTAAAAGTGGTTTAAAAAATAGCTACATGCTCATTAATTTTGTAAGTGTTGCCAAAATACTTGTAGCCTTAATTTTGTTTGTGATCTTGTTTGCATTATTCAAACACATCCATTTGCCTTGCTTGTTGGGTAAAAAAGATGTATGATGATCTTAGTAGTACACTGTGCACGTGGGGTGGGTCACTCATTTGTTTTCCTTCCTTCTAACTGATTTTCTACTGATGCACAATGTTAATTTAAATACTGGCTGGTTAAGTTGTGATTATCTGAGTTGTTTCTGTTATGGTTCTTGCAATCCTGAGTCCCGTCGTTCAATCTGCTGTTATAGGCTCATAACTATGTCAATTTGTTTGCTGATGATTCCTCTTTGTATTCACCTGTGGTTGCAGATGACCTGAAACTGCCAATTGAGGGACAGAATTTTACAGAAGCATTTGGTGAGTTAATGTATAAGTGAGTAATAAAGGATATTTTTTCCCTGCAAGCATTTAAACTTAGGTCAGTTTTCACCTTTGAGGCTAACATTCAATATCATGGAACACCTAAAAAACATTGCATCAGACCGACAGTAGAGTCCCCCTTGATGTAGATGGTTAGGATGGTCATTCATCTAAATAAAAACAGATGACATGAATAGTCCACACACATACACATAGTTACAAAGCCTTTTGCAGTTTTCAGACCTTTTGAAAAGATGAAATCATGGATTGATGTGATAAATGTTCTACAGATGCCATCTTATAAATTCTTCATTTAGATGAACAAATCTAACTGGCCTTCCAAGTTCACATGATAAACAAATCCATTTCACACAAGGAAGTAAGCTTGTTGTTTGAGATATGTGTTTCTTCTTGCTTCAATTCCTTTGGGGTTGTCCAAATTATCTGCAGATCTGTTAGCTGCTGTGACATATTTTCTTCATTTCTTT
>JAOTRH010077893.1:0-17399 GCA_034768845.1 Heliamphora exappendiculata
TATTTTCATCTGTCCTTGACCTTTTCACGAATTCTAATGGGTTTTCATTGTACAAGTATTGCTTTAAAATAGTTTTTTTCTTTTAAATAAATAAGAATCGGCTATCAATACACGGCATAATGGAAGTCAATATATATATATATATATATATATATATATATATATATTCACAATCATTATATGCTTATATATATATCTTGTATGGTTGCCATTATTGCTTTATGTGAGTACATACCGAGATCCATCATAACAATCCTTTTTTATGTTTTTTCACCAAGCTGAAGGTGTTGGGGGAGAATCGAAGTACCAATTTGAAAAAGCCACGCCTGAAGGGGTTGAGATGTATGGGCGAGCAACGAAAGCGGCTGAGTTGTGAAGGTAAGGCATGAGTTCCTTCGAGGTACTCTGATTATCCCACTGAAGGATTAAAGGACTCGAACAATCGATTTCCTCAGTGATTGTATGACCGTCTGGGCTAGTCGTCAAAATTTTCTTGATAGGGGAAGGATGCGGGCACGAGGAGCAAAGCATGGAAACCGCTCGTATAAGACGACCTGGAGGAAGAAACTGGTAAGGAATGTGGCGATATCATAACGGCCGACCGAATGCTTTATCTCAACCTTTATGTGATCTAGACGGCAGTAGAGAGTGATGAGGAATATAGGGGCGAGAGCAACCTCTTCGCCCCGAGCTAGTTGAACGGCCAAAGGTCGAGATGGAACGACATCCTTCAAAGTGTTAACTTTTGGTCCCTATTCTCTCTGTCTATAAAAGATAAAATAATTATTTTTTTTTATAGATATTAATTTTTTTCATCAATTACAATATACGTATATTTTCTCTAAAAAATTAGAAATAGAACAAAAAAAGTGAGTCAAGAATTAAAGAATTTAAGTAAGAGTTTCATTTACTTGGTTAATCAAATATTAATAGCCGCCAAATATACGTTTTTAATATTCGATTTTAACTTAAGATTATTAAATTCAAGATCATATTTCGCATAATATTATTATGAAAAAATATAGTATTTTTCCAACAATCACTCCTATTGCCACTACAACTTTTCTTGTTGACATAAAAAATAACTTTTTTTATGTAGGCTTCGTTCGTTTTAATGTAAAATATGTTTTTAGAAAAATATTTTTTATGTAAAATATTTTTGTAAAAAAATTATTTTGCCGTTTTTATTTTTTAGTGTTCGGTTGATAAATGAAAAATATTTTCAAAATAAAATTTTTTATTGTTAGATTGAAATAAGATATTTTTCACAACAAAATTATAAAAAATAGTTGGATCTAATCTGAAACCTCTTGGAGCATCGTTACTGTTTGGGATAGCTTTTCATATAATTTTTCTTATGACCTATTTTCTGCCTTTTTTGATTTTTTTAAAATATTTTGTTGGTCTAAATTTTTTATATTTTTGGACTTATGATTATAAAATAAATATAAAAGTATATGTCATTTTGTCTAGAGTTGTAAAGAGAAGTTTAAAAAGTATAATTGTTTAAACTAATGTAAAAAATGATCACAAAAAATGAAAAAAATCTTAAAAAGCTTATTTAAGGCTTTTTTCGTCGTGTATGAGTTTTTTTTCTAATTTTTTAGTTAATGTTTTTACTTTTTTGATTTCTCGTAGCGAGAGAAGTTTAAAAAGTATCATTATTTGCAATAATGCAAAAAATATTTACTAAAGCCTTAAAAAGCCTTTTTCGGGCTTTTTTTTTTCATCTTATATGAGTTTTATTTTTTATAAAAAATTAGTCATTTATTTTTATTTTTTTGTTTTCTCGTAACGAGAAAAGTTTAAAAAGTATCTTTATTTGAATTAACGTTTAAAAAATTTACTAAAAACGAAAAGCCTTAAAAAGCTTTTTTAAGGCTTTTTCATCTTATATGAGTTTTTTTTAAAAAAAATTTAATCATTTATTTTTACTTTTCTAGTTTCTCGTAATGAGAAAATTTTAAAAAGTATCATTATTTGACCTAACTTAAAACAGTTTTACTAAAGACAAAAAAAAGTTTTTAAAAGGTCTTAAAATAGCTTTTTAAGACTTCTTACGTCTTGTGTGATTGCTTTTAAAAAAAATCTTATAATTTTTTTTATATTTATGATTTTTTATAACGAGAGAAATCTAAAATATATAATTGTTTGAACTAACGTAACAAAAAATTAAAGATGAGAAAAAGGCATATAAAAAAGTTTTAAAAAAACTATTTTAAACAGTAGTCCCAATTGCCTTTGACTTATGTGCCTTCGTTTTAAAAATTGACAAAAAAGATATACAAATTTGGAAAGGCTCATATTCAAGACATGCTTCTTAAAAAAATAGAAAACAACTTACCAATTTATTAAAAAAAAATATGTTTATCTTATGATGTAAAATATTTTACTTAAAAAAATTGTTTTACTTAGTTTTTGTTAAACGAACAGTGAAGAATAGATACAATATTTTATCATAAAATATTTTATGTTAAAACGAACAGAGTCGTAAATTAATACTAATTTTTTGCTCAATGATATTTAATAAAAAAATATTTTACCTAAACAAACAATATTTGTGTCTTTAGTTCCAATAAATTTTGTAAGTAAAAAGTTTAAGAAAAAAGAAACTTTTAACTAGTTGTCGGAGTTGAGGGTGGTTATACAGTTTCAAGAAAAAATTGATACCATTTTATTTCAAGAAATATGTGTAAGAATCTTATGTGAAATGCAATGATATCATTAACGTGTTGTGAAGAGTGAATTATTTCATGCTCCAGTGCCATTGCTCCCAATAAATTTGGGCCACACATCTGTGGAATCCACATCAAAAGTGATGGGACCCACACATATGTGTAACCTAAATTTGTTTGGGAACAATGCTCCTGGGGCATAGAATAATTACTCGTTGTTAAGTTATTGAACAATAGTAACCATCAATTTTAAGTTGCATCCGTTTACAATTTATTCTCTTTTCAAATATACTCTTAATAAAATTAGATTGTGTCTCATTAAATTATCATATTCTTTAAAAGACTCAACTCAATTTTTAAAAGAAGTTTCTAAAGCAAATACCAAAGAGTCAAGGGGACAACTGTGCGACAGTTACGAAACGGTGACAAATTAGAGCAATGATCAAATTAGTTGACGCAACGACGAGAGATAACTTTTAAACTTGTTTTATATAGATATAAAAAAATTATTAAAAAACCACCACAGTTAAAAATATCTCACTATAAGAAAGGAGATAAATAACTCTTATCTTAATATAACCAAGGAGACAATAATTCTTCTCAAAACCCGGCATTAAATCCGGTTTTACCTTTTTTTAATACATTTTTTAGTTTTAAATTAAATAAATAAAATATTATTTGGTTAAAGGATGATTTTAAGTTGTTGATACAGAGACAAAATGTTGTAGTAAACTGTCAAGATCCTAAGATTATGTTTATAATTTTAATTAAAAAAGTAACTGGAATAGCAAACGCCAAAACATGCTCTAGATTAAAATTTTTAATATCGAACAATTAAAATAAAACTCAGTAAAACTCTCAAAGTTAGTTTTAGAATTATACCTTTCGAAATCTGGTTGGATGATTTCGGTTGTTACAACAACTTTTAGTCAACGATCCATCGCAATTTTTGATTTCTAGTCAAATCTCTGGTACAAACCTTCTGCTGTTTTCTTGAATGCTAAACATGAACAAAGCGTGGGTTTTGATCTATTGTATTCTTCAAAATTCGTCTTGATTAGGTTTAGAATTTTTATAGAACGTGAAAACCTTAATCACCTAATCACAATTGAATAATATGAATTATGGCGTCAGGTTTTATAATAGCATATAAATAGACTACAACAGGAACCGTGGAGTAAATAAGAAATGAGCTTCCAATGTAATTATGAATCCTGCCTCAAGCCAGAAGCAATTTCATAAAAACATGAATTATAGTTTGTTCTACTAAATAATTATAATTACACTCTTAACCTTATTCTCAAAATCGTAGTATTTGAGCTCTTTCTATTAAATATTTAATTATTCTCCTCATGTTAATATTTTGTATACCAGTCGATTAAATTAAATTACTAACAATTATATTTAATCGGTTTCTTAAATAAATTTCTTAATACCTCCTACTTAACTTATTTGACTGCTGGATAATTAAATCCACCTGCAGGGTTTGACTCGGTCAAAACTTATAAGTTTTCGTAGGGGGTATCGTCAATCCCGATTTTTCAAGACGTAGATTTTGTCAATAATTAATATTCACCATATAATCAATATCGTTATTCAACTCACCGAAATTATAAACCTATAAAAGATTGCACCCTTTAATGAATCAAAATAACAAATATTAAATATAAATAAATAATTAATTATTTTGGGATTAAGAGTATAAACATTCATAATAACCATGGGGTGTGATTTAATTTATATAGTTTGTATAAAATTAATTACCTCAACATAGTTCTATTCAATACACATAATGTGTATTAACACAGTGAGTTGGAACAATAGACGACGCTATTATATGTTCCCTATAACCAAGATAAGTCTACTAAAATTTTGTACTATAGTCGTACTGATAGTTTGTCCAATTCCATCTAAAGTATGAACTAAGGACTTATATTCAACAAGAACCTTTAATCTGCTCTTTCGTTTGTAAGCCGAACTCTACACACCAAATTAATTACTATGTAGAATAAAGGACATCCATGCACGACATCAAATAAATAATAAAATGTATACATTGCTCATTAAGATTCTTATAAAATGAAAAAATTAATTTTATTAAAAAATAAAATTAAATACTAAAACTAAAATCATGATTTTTAGTATACAATTATACCAATCTCCCACTTATACTCAAACTATGCTGCCATGCATCAGACTCTCATCCCCTCTACATAACTGTCAAAAGTCTTAACTGGTAAACTCTTTGTAAAAGGATCTGTAAGATTGTTTGCCAATGCAATCTTAGTGACGGCTACCTCTCTGTACGATCTCTTATATCAGGTGATATTTACTCCCAATATGTTCCACCTTCTAAGGTAAACATATATCTCGAGATAAATTTCAAGAATCCTTATCTGACTACAAATTTGAGTTTGTGTACGCCAAAGTACTAGACCACCTGCTTGATAAACCAACACATAACCCTACTCCTTTTTAGGTACTTGATTATATGTTTTATCGATGTCGAATACTCTTGTCCCGAATTAGACTGATAACTACTAATCATGCCAATGACAAAACAGATGTCGAGTTTAGTACAAAGCATAGCATACATGAGGCTTTCTACTACCGAAATATAAGAAATCGCCTTCATCTTCTTTATCTCAACAGATGTCTTATGATACTGATTCTTGGATAGAGTGATTCTATGCTTGAAAGGGAGAAATTCTTTCTTGAAATTCTGCATGCTAAAATGAGTAACGACTGTATCGATATAAGTGACTTGTGATAAGCTCAACATCTTTTGTTTTTGATTTTGTACAAGTTTGATCCCAAGGATGTGACTGACTTCTCCTAAGTCTTTCATATTGAACTGGCCGGATAACTATATCTTCACCGAAGATAACACCCCCACATCATTTTCGATGAGCGAGATATCATCCACGCAAATTACTAGAGACACTACCACGCTTCCATCACATTTCTTGTACAAACAAGACTCGTCAAGATTTTGATCAAAACTATAAGACTTAATAGCTTAATCAAACAGAATGTTCCAAGACCTAGATGCCTGTTTAAGTTCATAAATAGATCTCTTAAACTTGTACAACACGTGCTCCTGGCCCGTTGCTATGAAACTGTCTAGTTGTACCATATAAATGCACTCGTCAAGACTTTCGTTAAGAAAAGCTATCTTTGTTAGGGTTGATATACTGAAAACTATATTTTTAGTATTTAATTTAATTTTAATAAAATTAATTTTTTATTTTATGAGAAATTTTATAAGTAATGTATGTGTATTATTTTTTTAATATTATGTATGGATGCCCAATATTCTATATAATATTTAATTTGGTATGTACAGTATGGTTTGCACACAGAAGATCTGTCACACCCCAAACACCAGGGTCACGTGAATGCCCACCAAATAACGTTTTAGAAAATAAAATTTGCAGTTGGAAACCCATCAACTCAAAATATTATAACATTTGGATGAAAGTCCCCACAGTTCAATTCTCATAAATATTAAACATGCAATATCATATATAAATAAATATATCGCCTCAAGGCGTACAAAACCAGCCTTCTGAAACACGTATCACATGTATAAGTACATGTCCAAAACAAAAAAACTACAGCAAGCTCTTCATCACCACGAGCCTCTAGGTCAACTCCACATGATCACCTGAAAATATTTTTACAGCAAAATCCCACACCGTGAGCCGAAATCCAATAGGAAAAGACAGTAAAGCTGTAAAGCAGGCTATGCAATCGTACGCACATGAACTCAATCACAGGAGCAAAAAGGTTTTTCTCCAAAAAACTATCAGTTTTCCATCCTTGAAACTATGCATATCATCTTCACAAATATCATGCCACAGTTAAGAAAAAACAGTAAAAAGCTGTATTCTCCACTCGGGTCACATAGCCGAGAAGAAAGAGATAAAAAGTAATCCTATATACCGACTCTGCCACACAGACAAAAGTAACAACTATAGACTCCTGCCCATTACCCTAGTCACCACTTAAGGCCTGCTCGGTAATGACAAGTTCTATACGGAGTTACGACAACGACGCCATTAACAGAGGCAACCGACTTAATTTACGGGACTAGCCCGAATGTACAAACCACCTACTGCTTAATTTACGGGTCTAAAACCCAATGGTACAAAGCACCCACACAACGCTATTCACGGAGACAACCGACTCAATTTACGGGGATTAACCCGAAGGGACAGAGTACCTACGCTGCGCACGTTTTTGGACTTCCACTGAGGAGTAATGTAAGCCCACATCCACATACCCACTGTCACGGTACATCTAAGGGAAACATTCAAAAACCCACAAAGCAATTTTACATTGCATGTATAAAAGGGATCCAATCCATCCACATGGAGATCTACAAGCATGTAACAACAGATTTTCAACAAAACTGATACTCAACTCCAAAGGTTAGCTCCAAGCCTCTAAAAGCATGTTTTTCACAAAAATACCTTGTTTTCAAATCTCTTTTTGAAAATCACAGATATCAACACATTCAGATCATGTATAAAGCCAAAAATGTGCGTAAAATCCACTTTTATCCAAAACCAAGGTTTAGACATTGAAAACCACATTTAATGTATTTTTTATCCGGTAAAAACACATATAATCACATATATCACCCTTATGCAACAGTAGAGTCAAGGATCTTACCTCAAATAGCAAAAAGCTCGATGCCTCAAAATCCAACCTCGTCAGAACGAGAATCCATCCGGATGGATACGAAGCCCACGTCGCCGACAACAAGGATCTGCTATCTGACTGCGAAAAACTAAGCCCCGGGCCTCCCGAAAGCTAGAGAGAAGGTAGAAAAAAGGTGTAGGGAAGAAGATAGACTTGAAAAGATATTTTTGAGTCTCAAAAAAGATATTTGTAAGCTTTATAGAAACTCGCGCCAAGACCCCACCGCTCGAGCGCCTAAGCACCGCTCGAGCGGACCCCTTATTGACATAAGCTTTGCCACACCACCGCTCGAGCGCCCAAGCACCGCTTAAGCGGTCACCACACGGACCAACACTCTTCCACTAGCCCGCTCGAGCGCGCTCACCACCGCTCGAGCGGTCAACGCTGGGTAGAAAACTGAACTTAAAGGTTCTAAACCAAAAGGGCCAAAACGAACCCCGAAAATGCATAAAACACATCTACACATACTGTTCTACGACATGAAACATAAACCAAACACCACAGAAACACATACACTGTAAGAAACACGTCACGCGTATATAAATATCTCAAAAAGAGATGGGTCCGGATCTCGCAAGATCAGATTTTAGATTCTTACATAATATAAGTTTTTATGTTCACAGTTTAGATGGAAATGGATATACCATTGGTACGACTGTTGTCACACCCCAAACTCTGGGTCGTGCGAAAAGCCTACGAACAACTACCAAAATTGCCCAAACACAACGGGTGGAAAATCATGAAGCCGAAACGAGACTAAAATCTTGTAAAAATGCACTATCGAGGGTTTATTTTATTTAAAAGAGTAGTCCAAGAGACTACGGTTATAGACATATTTTGGATAAAAAAATCTTTTATATTTAAAAGAAACATAGGCCGTTCTAAAATCTCACTCGAAGTACAAGAGTTTGAATGAAGCATAAACTATTTGAAAACTCCTTTTGTAAAACGTTGAACCCACCAATGAAAACCGTATTATAACAAACCCATAGTTTCTCACAAAAGCATAAATCATGCATATATTGGCACCACAACCATAAGAATTACATATACTTTAAAACAGGTTACATCTAAACCTGAACCATATACAAAGGGTATAAACTACCTAACAAAGGTAAAACATCAGAGTCTTGTCATCAACCACCTCTGGGCACATCAAGGTCAATCTATAGGACCGTGTTCACCTGAAAAAGGTTTTACACAAATCATACAACGTGAGCTGAAATCCAATAGAAACAGACTATAATGCAGTAAAGTAGGATATGCAATCACATAGTATAAAGTTGACTCAACTACATGTGCCTCAAAATAGTTTTACTTCATAAAATCCTAAACTTTTCATCAGACTTATATATATATATATATATCCATTTCAAGTTCTTATTACTCATACACGCACACATGCACGCAAACACATGTTATCAACACTTTCACGTGATTCTACCAACTCGTGGTTTAAAATTTAGGAACCGACGCCGGACGAGTGTATAGACCCACGTTGTGTTACTACTAACCCGGCCACACGAGGCCCGTGAAGTAACCGGACATTTCATACCCCAACACGACTAATGTCCTTTCCTGGTTCACTAGCCGACCAGTAGAGAACCCAATCTGTGCAGTATTTCGGTCTCTCACCGTGGAGCAACTTGTTCCCAAACTTAAACGATTCCTAGATCCCAAAATCGGTCCTTTTTGACATAACACGTCACAAAACACACGCGCGAGTCCAACCCAAATGGTTTCTCTCACTAAACCCATACATTTAAACCCCAAAATGGTTTCTCCGTTTCTACCAAAACGTTTAAATCCGAGACTCAACTCCGAGGCTTAGCTCTAAACCTCCAAAACACGGCTTTCAAGACTTTTCACAAATCTCTTCATTTTTAAAACCACATTTTTTAAAACCACGGACATCCACACATCTGTAACATGTAATAAACCAAGAAAAGGCACAAAACATGCTTTTATCCGATCAAACAAGGTTTAAACATAAAAATCAGTATGTATAGCATTTTCAACTGGTAAAAAGTATACAATAATACATAGCACCCTTTAAAGACAACATAGTCTAGGATCCTACCTCATTGAGCCAAAAGCTCAACGCCTAAAAAAATAAACCTCGATGAAACAAAATTACGTCCGAATGCACGCGAAGCCCCCGACACATATACGAAAGATCAACTGTCCGATCACTGAGAACTGAGCCCGAGGCCCATCAAAATCTAGAGAGAAAGTGGAGAAAATGAAACTTACTCAAGAAGCTAGCTTTCCAAAATATCTTACATGAGCTTGATATTTATAGGCTTAGCCTTGTACAGGAATCCAGTCGACTGCATCCACCACATCAGTCGATTAAAATGCTACTGGAATCTCGAAAAACAACGACCGACCCAACCTAGTCGACTGACTCAGTCAGTCCAGTCAACTGGATGTACACACTGTTAACCCAGTCGACTGGTCGATGGAGAAACTAACTTCTGTGAAGGAACATGTTTTACAACCTCCAAACCAAACTGAACATGTCTTTTCTGAACCCGAATAAGCGCCAAACACATATGCACATGCTGTTCTACAATGAAGAAACAAAAACCCAACACACCGAGGTCAAGAGTTAACTCCAACTCCATCAACACTTAAATCATTTAAAAAATAAAACAAGTCGGGATCTCACAACTCTCCCCCTCTTAAAGGAATTTCGTCTCCAAAATTTAATATTGAAACTCAATCCAAACACCAACTTATTAACCATCAAAAAACTTGGATGCCAACCTAGCAACACTGTACAACAGCGAAAATGCCCCAACAACTGAAACCCCAAAACTATAGTCACACAAGGTAAACATGACATTGAAGAATCAACCTCCATACTGATTGCCCACACGTGCAAGTCCTACTGACACTACTGGCATCTATAAAACAATGGATCAAACTCCAACTCAACTGCCAAAACCTCAGAACATAACTTTCACAGAACACAAACCTCTACGGTGACCAATCCACCATGAAACTTGATCCCAAAAACTCTACACTCCTGGACATATAGACTATCACCCTAGTTCTCACTGCCACATACCAGCTCAATCACACCTCACAATGCACACCAAGGACTATCTCCACGAGTTCAAACACACGACGTCGGACCCTGACATGATCACACGAAGCCACATACTACACGCACGGACTTTACTCAAGTTCTAACAATCAACTGATGACCACCCACTTTGATACCACATCGCTACCCTGTTGATGCCAACAACGCCATCGCAAAGCTGACACGACGCTGATCCACGAGCAACAACACAAACATCTAACTCTAGAGAGAAGCTCACTTACTCACCTGGAATGCCAAAGAACGCATTTTATCTCAACCATCATCTCACGCTGGAGAAACACTAGGTGATACACCATTATCCCAGACAAGGTTCCACATAACCAAAGACTAATTCAACATCACAGCCGCAAATTCACCTGACTCCAACGAGTCACTTTGACCAGATACGCCATGCAAACAAAACATCTCATAGGCATCCAACAGCCTATACAAACCTAATCAAGTCTCCCGTGCAACCACACATCACTACATAACTCAACGTCTCGTCATCAAATCACTGCTACCAAGTCTACAGATCAACCTCAAATCAAACATGATCGCTATCATCCACCAAGATAAACATGATAACTGTCATCCGACATCAACCCCAAACTCATAACACATACATCAATTCCTTGAGCCCACAATAGTAGGATATTCGAACCCAAGACTTTTTCGTCAAGTAACCAACCAAGACTTGCCTCTTACACTTTGCAATTTCCTCATATACAGAACTCATCACGGCCCTTTCATTCCAAATCAAACAATCACGTCAGTCCCAACAGGCCACACTAACCAAGATTTCTCAATCATCGGTTCCTTTATGACTCTTACCTTACCACATTCTCGGGATCACCATCTAAACAAACGGTTATGCCATAGCATACCACTTACCATGGTCGATGAACACTCCTCGACTCTAAGAACTCTGAGCAGTTCAAAGCCCCAAACAGAAGATAGAGCCAGAATCACAAAAGTCAACTAGAGCCCACCATATGAATATCACAACCGCACTGTTGTGACAAAACTCCCACTTTACCAAGAGCTAAGAGTACAACCATACCCACATAATCCAGAACAAGCTGTAAACAACAGTTAACGATTCCCAGCTGATCACAGCAAAAAAGAACTCTACGTATCAACACTTACACCCTCGTCAACAAGGACAAACACAAGCATTCCTGGTCTACCAACCAAGATGGAACAGCTCGTACCAGATAACCGTCTATAAAGAAACCCTCTCTTCGTCTAGAGAAAGGAAAATGGTCGACAAGAAACCACGACCCAACCTCAGCGTACTCCCAGTACCCATCAACACTTGGCCCCCAAAGAACTCTATAAACCTTACCTTGAGGCTACATCAACCACAGTCAAACAGCTGCAGCCAACCCCGATCACAATACTTGGATCGTCCTCTACACCAAACTCTCAACTCTCAGACCTCATTCACACACATATGAACATCATCAATCCTCATACCTTCTATAACACATTTTTGGAGGTAATACTGTCAAGATCAATATTTTTGTAAATAATTTTTGATAAAAAATTAACTGGACGGACAAATGCCGAAACGGGTTCCAGATAAAATTTTTGACGTGGAATGATCAAAATAAAATCCGTACAACCAAAGTTAATTTAGAAGAATACCTTTTGTTGATCGATTCTTCAACTACGATTTGATTCCAAGTTGAAGCTCATGTAAGATCTTCTACTGTATTTCCTTACGCGATTCTCGAACGTAGTGTGGGCTACGGACGATCAAGAACTCGTACCTGCAGAACCCAGATATATTTTAGTCTTGAAAGAAAAAATATGATATATCATGTATAAAACTGGTTCAGCCTACCCGCAAATATATAGGGCTACAGCAGGGACCTGGAGAGTAATTATGAGTAAGACTTCTAGTGGAACACAGATACCTACTAGCAGTTTCTACAAGACCTTCTTGTATTGAGCTCCTGTTATTAAATACTTACCATTTCTCCCCACGTTAAGATTCGCGATACCCGCCAATTAAATTTAATTACTAACAATTTGATTTAATCGGCATCATGATATTTCTTAAATCCTTTCGTTTAACTTATTTGACCGTCGGATAATTAAATCCACCTGCAGGGTTTGACCTGGTCAAAACTTATAAGTATCCTTAAGGGGGTATCGTCAATCTCGATCTTTTGAGACGTGAATTCCGTTAATAATTAATATTTGCCATATAAATAATAACGCTATCCAACTCGCCGAGAATATAAATTCATATAAAATCGCACCCTCTAATGAATCAAAATAACGAATATTAAATATATGCAAATCAATAATTATTTCAGAATTAAGAGGATATGCACTATTCATAATAACATTGGGTTGTGAATTAATTTATATAGTCCTTATAAAATTAATTACTCCAAATGTCCCGTTCAATACACACAAAATGTACTAGTATAGAGAGTCAAAATAATAGACGACGCAATTATCTGTTCTCCGTAACCAAGACAGGTCTACTAAAACTCTGTGCTATAGTAGTACCAATGGTATATCTATTTTTATCTAAACTGTAAACATAAAACTTATATTCTGTAAGAATCTAAAATTTGATCTTTTGTGTGTAAACCGTACTTTACACACCAGATTAAATACAATATAGAATATTGGACATCCATGCATAACAAAAAAACGATATGCATACGTTACTTGTAAAGATTCTCATAAAATAAAAAATTAATTTTATTAAAATAAAATTAAATACTAAAAATATGATTTTCAGTATACCAAACCTAACAATCTTTCACTTATACTCAAAGCCATGCTGCTATACATCTGACTTCTATGCCCTCTACATGACTATCAAAAGTCTTAATCGGTAAGCTCTTTGTAAAGGATCTGCAAGGTTGTCCCTTAATGCAAGCTTTATATCTGACTGGAAATTTGAATCTGTGTACCCCGAAGGTACTAGACTGTCTGTCTTATAAACCAACATATAATCCTTAGTCCTTTTTAAGTACTTGATTATATTCTTTACCGCAGTCCAATACTCCTATCCTGGATTAGACTAATATCTGCTAACTATGCCAATGGTAAAGTAGATGTCAGGTCTAGTGCAAAGCATAGCATACATGAAACTTCCTACTACCGAAGCATAAGGAATCGCCTTCATCTTCTCTATCTCATCAGGTGTCTTAGGATACTGATCATTGGATAGAGTGATTTCATACCTAAAAATGAGAAAGCCTTTCTTGGAATCCTGCATGCTAAAACGAGCAAGGATATCATCCATATATTTTGTTTGTGATAAGCTCAACATCCTTTATTTTCGATCTCGCACAAGCTTGATCCCAAGAATGTGACTAGATTCTCCCAAGTTCTTCATGTCGAATTGCCTAGATAATCATACTTTAAGCGTAGATAATGCCCCCACATCATTTTCGATAAGCAAGATATAGTCTATATAAAGTACTAGAAAGATCACCACGCTTTTGTCACGCTTCTTGTACACACAGGACTCATCCGGACTTTGATCAAAACTATAAGATTTTATAGCTTGATCAAACTGAGTGTTCCAAGACCTCGATGCCTGCTTAAATACATAAATGGATCTTTTAAGCTTGCACAACATGTGCTTCTGGCCCTTTACAATGAATCCGTGTGATTGTATCATATAGATACATTTGTCAAGACTTCCGTTAAGAAAAGCTGTCTTGACATCTATTTGTCAGATTTCGTAATCAAAATGTGTGACAATGGATAAGAAAATTCGGATATACTTAGGCATGGCTACCGGCGAAAAGATTTTCTCATAATCGATCCCTTCTTTCTAAGTGAACCCTTTAGTAACAAGCCTAACTTTGAAGGTTTCAACCATCATGTCTGCTCCTCTTATTCGCTTGTAGATCCACTTGCATCTAATGGATTCGGGTGGTTCTACAAGTTTTCAGATCTGATTGGAATACATAGATTCCATCTCTAAATTCATAACAATTTGCCAAAGATCTGCATCTTTGTCTTGTAGAGCTTCATTGTAGTTATAGGGCTCGGTATTCAGTTCTGCTGGGATCTTGTTATACGACTCTCCCAAGAACATATACTAATTAAGTTGATGAATAATCCTCCCACTATGATGAGGCACTACCTGTGTCTGTATTTTTTTTGAGTATTAAAGTGAGTGGGTTGAAATTCATTTTATTCTTAAGAATCACATAATTAAATAAAACCATTAATTATGATGAGCAAAATTTTAAATTTATTTTAATTTGGTTCCCTCCACCATTTTAAAATTAATTCGCCAGCAGCCTAGTAACTTGAGAATAGCATGCCTTGATGGGAGGACGTCTACTATCCTTCATAAGACCAGACATGTTAATTCTTTTTAATTTTACTATCTAGACAACTGACCATGTCAAGTAAAATTAAATAGCTAATATACCTTTGGTCCAACATATAATAGCAGTAATTCAGATGGATATAATACTATTATATAGAGTTAAGTGTTAACCATCACCTAATTCCAAATCAATTGCTTCGCAATGAACCCTTCAGATGGAGAAGTGATCCACACTAATAATTATTCAGAGTTATCCCTAAAGGAGGTTTGTATTGACGAAACCGCAACTAATCTATTCGATATGAAAGAATGCCTTATTGTCAACACGCAGGGTTTAATTGCATTGCTTACAAACTGGTGATGGAGACCGCGGGATTTATCTGTGAATAAATTTTCTCTTCCACTTAAATTTTTAAAATATTTTTTGAGAGTTATAAAAATCTGTTTAATTAAAATAAATTTATTAATTTCGAAAGACACACGATCTGAAAGAATCAAATATCTTTCTGTGTACACGATTTCAAAGATTCCGATTTACCAAACCATATTTTCGTGTTTTAAATGCGTAACAAATAAAATTTTAATAAATGCACAATTTTTCTTTTAGCTTTTCAGCTAAGGTAGTGATTAATGGTATTTATTTATTTTATTTTTCGTTTCACATTTTTTGAAAACTAATAATTTATTTCAATTAAATATTTTTTCATATAATTAATTCAAAAATAAAAATTAATTCCCACGTTTTTTCAAGATATCTAATTTTAAAAAAATTATCTTAAACGTGATATTTTATAAATAAAATAAAATATCTAAAATTTTTATATTTAATTAATTAATTAATTAAAATTTTTAATTTTATTTTTTATTACAAAATATTTTAATTAAAACCAAATATTTAAATTAATTAAATAACAAGATAGAATCAATATATATTTTATTCACGCAATTAAAAAAATTAAATAGAAGATATAAAAAAAAATATCTCGATTTTATGATCTATCTAAAACTCTAAAGAATTTCAGTCTTTTATTTAAAATAAAGTTCTAATCTTTCAATTGTTGCATTGCTTGGACAACACAAACAGCGCCTCAGTAATTGCCGGTTGTTTGCTTGTGCGTTTACGCCGCTTGGAAAAATCAGCACCGAAACAGTTTCCTTTTGAAAAGCCGTCGTTGGAATTTCGCTGTGATTGGATGGTTGCTTGCTTGGGAAATTAGCTTGGAATCCGACGCTACTAGGGAATTTTTTTGCTTGGAAACAGTGCGCCATTGATTGAAGAAAACCACTGTTTTGGGAATTCGCTGCACACTGTTTCACTGCAGCACTGTTTTGGAAACTTGGGAAAATTCCTGCGCCACTTGTGTTTGCGCTGCTTCAGTTGTACGCTACAGTTTGGAAAACTGCACTGTTTGGAATTGCTTCTGAAGCTACAAAGCTGCCGCACCATGCTATGTGTTTGAAGAAAAAAAAAGCTGCCTTTTTTAAAACAGTGCGCCGGAAACCTCTTTTTCCTCTTTTTCTTTTTCTTCTTTAAACATTAAAACAGTGCTGAACTGTTTGGGAACTGGCTTTTCTTCTTCTTTTTTTTCTTTATCCAGAAAAAAAACTGAAAAAATATGGTAAAGCAATAAAAAAAAACGCTGCTAAAATTGCCGGAACCACAGCCGATTGTCGCCGCCAACCACCACCAGTTGCCGCCGCCTTCGTTCTTCCATATTTATTCTTATTTTTCTTTCTAATAAACTAGAAAAAAAAACTTAAATGACAAAATATTTTACATCAAAACCTATGTCCCATATGCTCACATTCGATATAAAAAAAATAATATTCTATCACGGTCAACCCCTGTGAATAAAAAAAAAATATCATCATCCACGCATTCAATCAAACATAAAAATAAATGATGATTATAAAATCAGAATTTAAAACGCCTGCAAAATAAAGTTAGCAATAGTTCTAAAACTACCTGACCCCGATAATCGTAAACAAAAAACAAAACGACTCTTATACCAATTTGTTGGAGGCAATACTGTCAAGATCATTGTTTTTGTAAACGATTTTCGATAAAAAAAAATTAACTGGACGGGCAAACGCCGAAACAGACTCCAGATAAAACTTTGGACGTGGAACGATCAAAATAAAATTCGTGCAACCAAAGTTAATTTAGAAGAATACCTTTTGTCGATCAATTCTTCAATTACGATTTGATTCCGAATTGAAGCTCCAGTCAAATCTTATACTGTATTTCTTTACGCGATTGTCGAACATAGTGTGGATTATAGACTATTGAGAACTTGTACCGACATAATCCAGATATCATTTAGTCTTGAAAGACAAAATATGATATATCATGTATAAAACTGGTTCAGCCTACCCGCATATATATAGGGTTACAGTATGGACCTGGAGAGTAATTATGAGTAAGATTTCCAGTGGAACACAAATACCTACTAGCGGTTTATGAAATTATGGAAAGACACAAAGGTTTCTGTAATTTTTATAAAATACTAAATTACAGTGTACACCACTAAAGAACTGTAATTGCACTCTGACCTATAATCTCAAGAACTTCTTGCATTGAGCTCCTGTTATTAAATGCTTACCATTT
>JAOTRH010077904.1:0-17398 GCA_034768845.1 Heliamphora exappendiculata
ATTTTCTAAATTTTTCTAGAATTTTTTCAAAATTTTCTCAAATCTCTATAATTATTCTCAAAATTTTCAAAATTTTCTAAAGATTTCCAAAAAAAAAAATCTTGAAGTTTTTAATTTTCTAAGGTTTCTTTCAAATTTTCAAAGGTTTTTCGAAATTTTTCAAAAATTTACTAGATTTTCGAAAAAAAATTTGCCCCAAGTTCTGTGATTTTCGACAAAATTGCATAAATTTTCGATAAAAGTTACCCCTTTTGCATACTCAAAAAAAAATGCCCTCTAGATATGTATTTTTCTCAAAATAAACAATAAAAACCTAAGCCTTTTATTTTGTGATTTTTTGCTAAAATAATCAACCCTCTTGTTGGTTGTTTAAAAGATTCTAATTGTCCTTACTATTTTAAACTCCATTGCAAATGTACCTAAACTAAATTCAAAATCATCAATTGGCATCCACAACCATTCATCAAAAACATCAAAATAAAAGATCATCATTCATCATTTATTATCATCAACAATCATCATCATTATATGGGGGCATCATAGGCATGTGTTTACGTTTGAGATATTTCATACTCTGATATTAAAACAAGTAAGGATGGGATACTTACCGATGGGCGTCGACGAGATATATGGCAGTCAGGCTACCGCAGAATAAGGTCGGCAGCAACAGCATCCTCGGGAGGCTCATAGCGTCTCATCCCGCGAGGAACCACACGATGTGGTAGTGGAGCATAAGTGTGGGGTCGAAGGGTCCCGGACGGCCATCTCCAGCGTCGAGATCCAAAAAGTCAGCAATCTCGGCCTCAGCAGCAACATCTGCAGCCGCCTGCGCCGCAGCAACTACTCGTGCCTCTTCAGCAACACGACGGGAGGCAAGCTCCGCCTCGAGCACAAGGGCATCCATCGTCGCAGTGGGTTGCGTGGAAGTGACCTTGCTAGCGGAGGGGTCCCGTCGTGACCCCGAGTCGTCATCCCCATGGCCTTGACTCGCCATGAAGAAAAATGGGATCAAGAGCAACAGAGTAAACATCGTGAAGCTGAAAGACAAAGAGGAACAAAGGGAAAAGCTTGGGAGAAGACGAGAGAGAATGGAGAGTCGGAGAAAGAGTGAAAGGATGCAAATAGACTGTGCTCGCGCGCTTTAAAGGGCTGTAGACGGGCTCTAAGTTGGCGGTCGCCATCTCATGTGTGAGCGACCACCATGTTTCCCAAACGTCACACGGCGACCGCCAACTCCAAAGTTGGCAGCTCAGTATCAGTTGGCCATTATGATGTTTTACGATTTTTAGGGGCTGTTTGGGCATTTTTGTGTTTAGTTTTATTATCATTATTTTGCATTTATTTTATTTTAAAAAATAAATAAATAATAAATAAAAAATTAATAAATAAATAATAATAATAATAATTTCCAGAAAACATAAAATCTTTTAAAGTTTATTTCTGTGTACATGTTTTGTTTCTAAAAATAACTTTTAAAACTTTTCAAAAATAGTCTTGGAAGTTTCTTAAAAATACTTCGAGAAAATTTTGTGTTTTAAACCCTTATCTCTTCGAGGTATTTTTCACTCCGATAAATTTAATTTTAAGCAATAAATTTGACTTTTAATTATTTTTAATCTTGTATCTCATCCCGAATGTTAGGTCTTAACTCGACCTATTAATTCGTGATTTTACACTCCGATAAATTTAATTTTAAGCCATAAATTTGGCTTTTAATTATTTTTAATCTTGTATCTCATCCTGAATTTTAGGTCTTAAACTCGAACTATTAATTCGTAGTTTTTCACTCCGATAAATTTAATTTTAAGTCACAAATTTGGCTTTTAATTATTTTTAGTCTCGTATCTCATCCCAAATTTTAGGTCTTGACTCGACTTATTAATTCGTGATTTTCCACTCTGATAAATTTAACTTTAAGCCACAAATTTAGCTTTTAATTATTTTTAATCTCGTATCTCATCCAGAATTTTAGGTCTTAACTCGACCTATTAGTTCGTGATTTTCTACTCCGATAAATTTAATTTTAAGCCACAAATTTGACTTTTAATTATTTTTAATCTCGTATCTCATCTCGAATTTTAGATCTTAACTCGACCTATTAATTCGTAATTTTTCACTCCGATAAATTTAATTTTAAGCCATAAATTTGGCTTTTACTTATTTTCAATCTCGTATCTCATCCCGAATTATAGGTCTTAATGCGACCTATTAATTCGTGATTTTTCACTTCGATAAATATAATTTTAAGCCATAAATTTGGCTTTTAATTATTTTTAATCTCGTATCTCATTCCGAATTTTAGGGCTTAACTCAACCTATTAATTCGTACTTTTTCACTCCGATAAATTTAATTTTAAGCCACAAATTTAGTTTTTAATTATTTTTAATCTCGTATCTCATCCCGAATTTTAGGTCTTAACTTGACATATTAATTCTTGGTTTTTCACTCCGACAAATTTAATTTTAAGCCATAAATTTGGCTTTTAATTATTTTTAATCTCGTATTTCATCCTGAATTTTAGGTCTTAACTCGACCTATTAATTCGTGATATCCTCTCCGATAAATTTCAAAACCTTAATTTAGCTTTTTTCTCATACCTCGTTTTGACTCATCGGTCCTCCTCACGATCATAAACTGACTCGCCGGTCCTCCTCACGACCATAAACTGACTCGTCGGTCCTTTTCATGACCATAAACTAATTCGTCGGTCCTCCTCATGACCATAAACTGACTCGTCGGTCCTCTTCACGACCCTAAACTGACTCGTTAGTCCTCTTCACGATCATTAACTGACTCGTTGGTCCTCCTTATGACCCTAAACTAACTCATTGGTCTTTTTCATGACCCTAAACTGACTCGTCGGTCCTTTTTATGACCATAAACTGACTCGTCGATCCTCCTTACGACCATAAACTGACTTGTCGGTCCTCCTCATGACCCTAAACTGACTCGTCGATCTTTTTCATGACCATAAACTCACTTGTCGGTCCTCCTCACGACTATAAACTGACTCGCCGGTCCTCCTTATGACCCTAAACTGACTCGTCGGTCCTCCTTATGACCCTAAACTGACTCGTCGGTCCTTTACATGATCATAAACTGACTTGTCGGTCCTCCCCACGACCATAAACTGACTCATTGGTCCTTTCATGACCTAAAACTGAATGATCTTTTTCTCGATTTGTGTTATGACATCGAAACTTTTTTGCATTATATTTGTACTACAATGTAAATATCTGCATCATGTTAGCATTTTTTCATGTTAGCATCCACATCATATTTTTTATCATTGCATCTCGCATTTTGCCTCGTGAATTACGTTCTGGTCTGATCCCTAGCAAAAAAGGGTACGTAGGCAGCTCGATTAAAATTCGAGTACGACCAACATCATATGCGTGCTTGTGTGTTCGTGGCCTAATATTGACAGCTCGGTCAAATGGTTGTTGCCTCTGGGTCTTTGATATAACCTGCTTCACGCGTTGCTATGCAAGCTATATCAAAAAGGGACAACTGTAGACACCCCAATTTGGCCCTGCCTAATCTTAGACAAATTCGATGATGAAAACAGGTGGAATAGTACCTCAATATAATCCTCGAAAAGTGATCCAAGCTTGGTATTTGAATCAGAAACCTTCAAACCAATAAAATTTTGACCAACCATCGAAACTTGCTGCCCAAGTAAGGCGACAGCCAACTCTCATTGTGGCAACCGCCATAGAACTTTGTAGAAACCCTAGCAAAAAATGGCGACTGCCACCTTTCATCATGGCGACCGCCAACTCCCATTGTGGCGACCGCCATAGAACTTTGAGGAACCTTCCAAAAACATGGCGACCGCTATCTTTGATAGTGGCAACTGCCAACTCCAAATGGCCTGACGTGTCCCAAAACGCGACAGCATCTCATTGATTAAAGAATTCTATAAATACCGTACCCCAACGTACGTTTTCAGTACAAATTTTGAGTGAGAGAGACTCTGTCGATATACCAAGCGATCCCGAGCCCTGACACCAAAACCCTGCCGAACCTCCGACCGACGTCGAAGCCTCGCTTAGATCACCACCAGAGAATTGGATCATTGAAGCATACTCCAAACTTAGGGATTCTCTGGCAATCTAGGTATCCTGCTTAGATTCTCGATCTTTCTAAAACTCTATTCTCTCTCTTTTGGAGTGATCGGCTTAAATTTAATATTAATTTGTATTTTCCTTTTATTTACATGATCAATCCTATCCGCTTCATGTAATTTGGTTATTTTATTTGATTGTTTAGTTATTAATCTCTTCACATTCATACTAAGCACATTATCTTTCTCTTTAATTAACTCATCAAATTAGTGCCACAATGATTTAACGATACGACTAAATAATGTCGTTATTATTATGATATAAGCACTTACATAAAAATGGTTTAATCCTAGCATTTCATTTTTGCGCTTTTCTTTTCTTTTTATGCAAATTTAATATTTTAGTATTATTTACTTTCCTTTTCTTTTAATTAGTCTAATTTTCTTTTACTATCATTTCATTTTATTTATCGCTCCATCGTAATTCTTAGTTTTCATTTAATAGCAATGTAATTTTCTTCCTTAGCATTTATTTTTTTTCTTGTAATGTAGATTTAAAATGTTTTATTTCTTTTTCTTTTAGCTTAATGTAATTTCTTTCTTAATGCACCATTTATGTATTTTTCTTGCTTTACTTATAGTATTAGTTTAAGTGTTCTTTTACTTTCTTAGCTTTGTTTTTTATTTTTCTTTTCCTTTAGTTTAATGTCCATTTTTCCTTTAAGCATTAGTTTAATGTTCTTTTCTAGTTTTTTATTTTCTTATAAGCTTTAATAAAGCTCCATTTAGCATTTCTTTTCTTATAATATTAATATTCAATTTTCTTATAGAAATCCATTTTCCATTTTCTATAGTCTTATTCTCTATTCATAGCACTTTTCTTCTTATTTTGTTAAAACCTAAAAATCACAAAAAGCTTCCTAAACTAGCTTTCGTCTTTTAAGTGTTATCTTCTTTTGATTTTTTTTTTCTTCTAAAGCATATAATGTAAATAGTAAAGTAGTATTTTCTAACCTTTTTTTATTTATTTTAGCATAATTGTCCTTCTGTAAAGTTTTTCTTCTCATTTAAATCTTTTTGTTTGACAGCTTTTATTTTAAATTTCTTTGTCAGTAAGTTATTTTTTTAATGTAGGAATTTCACATGGTTTTGTTTTGGTCATACTTTTGATAATTTATGCATGCTAATATTATACTTAAAATAGTTTAGCTTATTTTGTAGTAAATTCATGTTTCGATAATTTTAACAATTTCTACCATGCTTTTATTTTTTTATTTATAGTGAGCTTATTTTTGTGAATATTGCATGTAGGAATGTTCCATGTATCCTTTAGTTAGAAATTGCATCCCTTAGGACTTTAGATTTTACACTTTTTTATTTGTTTTGATTTGGAGTATTATGTACATATATCATGTATTTTTTATATTTAATTTTGGATGTCCTCTCTTTACCTCTATTTTTTTTAGTTGCATGGATTTGAGAACTTCTATTAAATAACCAATCATGATTAGTAGAGATCAACCTTATAGTTAGGCGAACGGGGTGCCTAACACCTTCCCTGATTCGTACTTTAGCCTCCGAACCCTGTTTCTCTGGTTAACGTTTTAAAAATCAGTGGCTATTTTTATTTTTTTGAGTTTTTCTCAAAAACTAAGTGGCGACTCTATTTTCGATAAAAGAGAATTTTAAAATTTTTGTTTTCAAGGTGATAAAATAATTTTCAAAATATCTTTTGAATTTTCTTATTTTTGACCCCTAAATTCCAACACCACAGTTAGCTGTCACTGGGAGGTATAGTTATCCAACCATGACTATTAATGAGAAAAGTATCTATAAGCCATCTGCTACATGGGATAGAACTGATTTTGAGAATGCCAGGTGGAACAGTAAGGCTATGAATGCTACCTTTAGCGGGGTCACTCAGGAGGAATTCTGTAGAATAAGCACTTGTGAGTTGGCTGAAAAAGAGTGAGAAATATTGAAAATCACTTATGAAGGAACGCAAACTGTAAAAATCTCTAAACTTCAACGTCTAACCACTAATTTTGAAACTCTACGTATGAAAGAAGATGAGAAGTTTGATGATTTTTATGCTAAGTTAAGTGGCATAGTTAATGCTTCATTTAATCTTAGTGAAAAGATCCCTAATTCAAAAATTATTCAAAAAAGTTTGAGATCGCTTCCAAAACGCTTCCAATTAAAAGTCACTGCAATAGAGGAAAGTAAAGACATTAACTTTATTATAGTAGAAAGCTTAATTGGAAATTTACAAACGTATGAGCTGAATTTTCAAAATTACAAATCTTTAAAAAGTTTAGCTTTCACTACAGCTCAAGGGTTTGCTAGTGATTCTAATGATAAGTTTAATCCTGAGATGATGGCTATGTTTGTCAAAAAGTTTAAAAAATTCTAGAAAAACAAAAAGTCGAATCAGGATGGCAAATCTCAGAAACGATTTGGGAATGACAAACCTAAGAATGGTCTAAAAATCTTTGACAGAAAGGGGCAAAAATCTCAAGGTTCTGGCCTCCAGTGTTATGAGTGCAAAGGTTTTAGGCATATTGCTTAGGAATGTCCAAACAAGATGAAAAAGAAGCAAAAAGTGTTTACTATAACTTGGGACGATGAAAGCGAACCTGAGTTGAGTGATGACAATGAGAATCACTATGATGATAATAACATTATAGCCTTTCCTGCTTCTATTCACTCTGATGCTAGCATCAATGATATAAATAAGCTTGTGAATGAAGATAATAAAGAACAGGATAATGTCCAAACTGTTGAAGGAGAAGATAGTGACACTCTCCAAGTAGCTTATGATAAGTTATACAAGGAGAGCTATGTGTTAATAAAAAAATGTGCCAAGCTTTCTTATCAACTTAAAACCTATGAAAGTGAGAAAGAAAAACTTGTGCAAGAGCTTCTGATGGCTCAAGCAAAAGAAGATCTAAAATATGAATTGAATATCGTGTACATTAACTTGGAAAATTGTAAACAAGATAAAGAAAGGTTTATGCTATTGAATGATGATAAGTCTAGTAAAATGTCTGAGTTAGAATGTCCTATCACTGATCTTGAAAAATAATTGAATCATGCTAATGCTACTCTCAAGCGTTGGAATGCAGGGTCACGAGGTTTGGATGGACTTCTTGGTGATCAATAGGCTGCTTGTGACAGAGCAGGCTTAGGATTTGCTAGAACATCAAATCAATCCACAGGGAAACAAAAAGAACAAGCAGCCCTAAAATTTGTGAAAGCTAAGCAGGCAGATGAGGTGAAAGGAAAGATGGAAGTGACTTTTACTAAAGTAAAAATAGAAGGAACAAGTGCGACAGGTAAGGCCACCTTACAACGTGGCGAGGTAAGAAAGCCTAACTCTTTCCCTATCTGTCATCACTATAGTATTATGGGTCACATTCATCCTTGTTGCAAACTCTTACATCGAATGCTTATAGCTGATAAGAAGTTCGTTCCCATCTGTCATTATTATGGAGTGGAGGTCATATCCAACCACATTGCTTTAAATTGCATGACATGTCTCATTTGAGTTATCCTGTCCCGTTTCACAGACCATCTTTACCCAATGCCCCAAGAATACATGAAAAAGAGTTTGCTCCTGTGAAAACTAAGAAAGTCTGGATTCAATCTAAAGATCTGAAAGCTTATGTGATTCAAACTGCTATGAGAGCTCAAAGTTCACATATGTGGTATCTGGACAGTGGTTGCTCTCGACACATGTTTGGGGACAAGTCTTTGTTTTCCTTTTTAGAGTTCTATAATGGTGGGATGGTGACTTTGGGGATGGGAATACCACAAAAATCATAGGAAAAGGCACTATCTCTTTTTCTGGACTTCCCAAATTGGAAAATATTCTTTTAGTTGTTGGTATAAAGGAAAATTTGTTAAGCATCAGTCAGATGTGCGATACTCATCATGAAGTGCATTTTTCAAAAAATAATTGCATTATTTTAGATAAGAAAGAAAAAACTGTCATGCATGGTGTTAGAACGTTTGATAATTGTTATGGTATTATTCCTTTAAATGCTGAAACTTATAATTCTGTCAAAATCAATGATGCTGAATTATGGCATCGGAGGCTTGGACAGGTTAATTACAATTATCTCACTAAGATTGCCAATAAAAAGTTAATTAAAGGAATTCCAAAGTTGGAAAGTCAATTAAATCGTTTCTGTGGTGCATGTCAGGTAGGTAAATAAACCAGAGTTCCACATAAGAAGACTGGTAGTTTAGGCACCAAAGCTCCACTGGAGCTGATTCACATAGATTTGATGAGACCAACAAGGACTGAAAGTTTAAGAAATAAGAAATACATTTTTGTGGCTGTAGATGATTTCTCTCAATTCACTTGGGTTAACTTTTTGAGAGAGAAGTTTGACACGTTCTCTATTTTTAAAACTCTTATCCTTAAGCTTCAAAATAAAAAACCCAAGTCCCATAATTCTGTTATCCGCATTCGGTCTAATCATGGTAATGAGTTTGAAAACTCCGAATTCACTTCATTTTGTGAAGAGTTAGGTATACATCATGAATTTTCTATGCCGAAAACTCCTCAACAAAATGGGGTGGCTGAAAGAAAAAATTGGGTTCTTCAAGAAATGGCACGGGTTATGTTGCATGATAAGAAGGTTTCACAATATTTTTGGGCAGAAGGGGTGAATACTGCATGTTATATAATTAACCGTGTCTATCTGAGACCAGGAACTCTTCACACACCCTATGAACTCTGGAAAGGAACGAAATCGAATGCCAAGTACTTTTGGACTTTTGGTAGTAAATGTTACATCTTTCGAGATAGGAAATAGCTAGGTAAATTTGACTCCCAACTTGATGAGGGAATCTTTTTAGGCTACTCCACAAATAGCCGTGCATATAGAGTTTTTAACAATAGAACATCATCTGTTATGGAATCTATAAGCGTGGTCATTAATGATGAACCAATTGTTACACCTGCTAATATTGATTTTTCTATTTAGGTACATTCATTGAAGAATCAAAAGCTAAAAAAGCTGAAAGTTAATCTACACTAGAAGCACATGAAGATGCTACAGAGAAGACTCCCACAAATGTGAAACAGAGAACTCAGCTATAAGAACCAGAACCCAAAGGTTTTCAAAAGAAAAGTTTGGAACCCTCTGCAAGGGTAAAACTCAATCATCCAGTATCCTAAGTTCTTGGAGAAGTCACAGATAGGATGTGGACTCGGCATCAAATGAGGGATGAGGTAACTTATATGTGCTATGCGTCATTAATGGAACCAAAAAAGGTCAATGATGCCTTACTTGATGAATGCTGGACTAATGCCATGCATGAGGAATTAGAACAATTTGCTAGGAATAATGTGTGGGAACTAGCCCCTCGACCCTCTGACAAAAACAGCATTGGCACCGAATGGATTTTCAAAAATAAAACTAATAAATTTGGTGAGGTAATTAGAAATAAGGCTAGATTGGTTGCACAGGGTTACACTCAGGTTGAAGGCATTTACTTTGATGAGACCTTTGTCCCAGTGGCTCGTCTCGAATCGATTAGAATTCTTTTTGCCATTGCATGCAAGATTCACATTAAATTATTTCAAATGGATGTGAAAAGTGCTTTTTTAAATGGTGATCTTAAAGAAGAGGCATATGTTGAAAAGCCAAAAGGGTTTGTTGCCCCATCTTTGCCCAATCATGTTTTGAAACCGAGAAAAGCACTTTATGGGCTGAAACAAGCTCTTGGAGTGTGGTACGATAGGTTAACAACATTTTTGTTAGAAAAAGGTTTTTCTAGGGGTGGCGTTGATCGAACCTTGTTTTTCTACATTCAGACCCATGACATTCTTGTAGCTCAAATATATGTCGATGACATAGTTTTTGAATCTACTGATGACACATTAGTAAAAGATTTTTCAACAGAAATGAGCAATGAGTTTGAAATGAGCTTAATGGGTGAACTGAACTATTTCTTAGGGCTTCAGGTCAAACAATCTGAATCTGACATGTTTATTTCTCAATTCAAGTATGCTAGGAATCTAGTTAAGAAATTTGGTCTAAAAAATTAGAAATATGCCCAAACTCCAATGAGTGTCACCACTAAGTTGTCCAAAGATGAGTCTAGCAATCTTGTTGACCAGACCATGTACCGAAGTATGATAGATAATTTGTTGTACTTGAATGCGAGTCGCCCTAACATTGCCTTCAGTGTTGGGGTTTGTCCTAGATATCAGGCGAGTCCCAAAGAGTCTCATCTACAAGCAGTTAAACGTGTCATCAAATATGTGAATGGGACTTCTGGGTATGGGATTTGGTTTACATATGATACAATTGCTGATATCGTGGGCTTTTTTATGCTGATTGGGCTGAGAGTGTTGATAATAGAAAAAGCACCTCGGGTCGGTGTTTTTACATAGGAAACAATCTTGTCTCCTGGCACAGCAAAAAGCAAAATATCATCTCTCTTTCTATAGTTGAAGCTAAATACATAGCAGCTGGGAGTGTTTGTACTCAGTTTCTTTAGATGAAGCATATGTTGTTTGATTATGGTTTTGAACAGGGTCCTATCGTGTTATATTGTGACAACACCAGTGCTATAAACATCTCTAAGAACCCTGTTCAACACTCTCGAACAAAGCACATTAATATTCGTCACCACTTCATTTGGGATCTTGGAGAAAATGGCACAGTTGTTCTTGAGCATACAGACACTGAGTTACAACGAGCAGACATTCTCACTAAACCTCTTGACCATCCTCGGTTTGAGTTTCTTAAAAAGACTCTAGGAGTCTGTCGTGTTGAGTAATGTGTTTTTTTTTAAAAAGGGTTTGGATATCTTATTTGAAGTATTAAGTACCTTTTTGTATATCTATGTATCTGTATGTTGGCCATGGTTGATCTCATGTCTAGAGGCTTGATGTTTTCTATGGTTGTATTGGTCCTCTCATATTGCTTTTGGAATACATTCGGACTTAACTCTATTATGTACACATCTGGTTGTCTAGGGTAGTCTGGTTTTCCATATATTAGAATCACCTTGTGTTTGAGTTCTGACTCTGTATCAGTTCTTCTTGATTGCATGAAATGAATTGTTGACAACTCTTACATTCTCTAAAGATTAATTTCTCTCTAATCTGGGCATACTATGTTTTTTTTTTGTTTAAGAAAATGGCTACCTATGCGGACCATGTCTTTTCGTACATATTAGTGTGTAGTTGCCTCAATTTTTGTGACCCACACCTATTCTAATCTGAGAAAATGGATACTTATGCGAACCTTGCATTTTTTGTTCGTATTAGTGTGAAAGCCGCCTTTGGTTTCAAACTATCGTGAAAAGGTTGGGATTGGAAATGGCTACCTAAGCGTGCCTTACTTTCTCGCCCATCTTAGTATGGCAGCCGCTAGAGAAACCATTTTTGTGTTTGCCTAGATTAAGGGGGAGTTTTTCGAACTAGAATGTTTGAGTTGAAATGGGATCATTATGTGTGACTCGTGGCTATTTGATATGTTGAAGAATCTTGCATCGTCTGGTTCAATATATGCTAAAACTTTCTACCCATGTTCATATCAATTCACTCAGCCACATGCTTTCATAGAATTCATTCTCAATGTATTTTATTTTTTGTATGAGAGGGCTTAGTTGCATAGATTGCTTGGTTTGCTCTGGGTGTGAAAATTAACTTTTCTTTCGTATATACTGGACTTCATCTTGGTACTAATCTCTTCTCTTGTGTGTCTTTCCTCACAATTTTTTTTTGTTTTTGTTTCTTTTGTTTCTTCGTTCTTATTGGTTTAAGTGTGTCTTGTGGTTTAGTCCTTGGGTTGTGACCGCTCGCTTCACCGCTCGAGCGGTGTCTTGAGTGGTACTTGGCTCTTCTCTTTACTTCAGTTCACAGTTCATAGTGCCGAAGTATGTTTTCCACCACCTGATAGACCGCTCAAGCGATCACTCGAGCGGTCTTTACCCCCTCTCGGTTTCTCTTGTGTTGGTTTTGTTTCTGTGCCTTAGAAAGGACACTACTCGATCGGTCTAAAGAACACTCGAGCAGTCACTTGAGCGATCTTTACCCCCTCTCGGTTTCTCTTGTGTTGGTTTTGTTTTGAGCCTCTCTCTCTCTCCTTTCTATGTTGAAGCTGTCCTCTTGTGGCTTTCCGTCTCAAGCTCTTCGATTTCGAGGCTCTCTTCGTGGTTTGCTCACCTCTCTCGTATATTTTTCTCCTTCTTCCTCTTTTTTTTATTGTTTAGGGTTCGTTTTTATTTGGTTGTTAGTTTGTAATTAAGTTTTTTTGGTTCATCATAGGGTGTGGTGTTGTTGTTTTTTTTATTAGAAATTGTTCTTCATGTTCTTTTCGTCTTCTCTCTCTTGCTCATACTTTTCTTTGTGTATTTTTGTTCTTTTTCTGTTTTCACTCCATTTTTTCCCTCATGTCATGGTTCTGTGTGTTGGTTTGGGAATGGTTGATATTCCTATCTTTTGTGGTCTTGTGATCCTGACCCTAGCATCATGCCCCCCAAGTATCGTGCCAAATCTACTACCCCAGGAAATGTTATTGAACTCTCCCGTCGGTTTCACTCTAAATCTTCTCATAGCCTTCCCTTTGGTTTCTTTATCACTCAGTTCTTACAGTCTCTTCGTGTCCCTGAATATCATTAAGGGGCTCACCCTGATGAGCTTGCTTTTCTACCTAAACCTATCTCTAAAACCACCCTTAAACAGAGTTCTTCCCATGTGAGACCTGAATCTGTCTCTTTTTGTATTGTATAGATATGTTGGATGTGTTTCTTTCTATATCTATATTCGGTATTTTTGCTTTGGCATGTGTAGATGCATTTTGATGCATGTTTCAGTTTATATAAGCATGCGGGATTGCTTCCCGGGGTGTAGGGAGTTATGGTGCGAATTTCAAAAATTCAAAAAAAAAATTATTTCGGAGGTCTATAAATTTCTGGAGTTAGATATTTTTTAAAAGATATTTTTAAAACTTACTCTCTAAGTTTTCTTATTTTTTCTCTCTGCCTTCTCTCTAACTTCTCGGGTGCCCGGGACTTGGTTTTTTACGGTCCAACAACCGATCTTTGTTGTTGGCATCGTGGTTTATGCATCCATCCGGACAAAATTCCATTATGACGAAGCTTGATTTTGCACGTGGATTGAGACATCGAGTTTTCAACTCATCGAGGTAGAATTCTAGACATTAAATTTGTTAGAGGGTGTTATATGTAATTTTATGCATCTTTGTCGTTTTATATTCATGAAAAGATGTTTCAAGTTTGGAAAAATTGGGTTTTTGATTTTAAAAAAACCTTTTTCTGTCATTTTGATTTGATGAAAATGGTGTTGGATGTTTCTTTGAGGCCTTTGGTGATAGGCTTGGGCGTGTGTGAGTCCATGGGTGTTAAATGGAAGCTTTGAGACTTCATATTGGGTTCAAAAAGGGAAAACCGTAGCACAAAAATACTTTATGGGTAGGATCAGTCGACTGAACTCATGGGGTCAGTCGACTGGACCATGATTTTGTGGGTTCAGTCGACTGAACTCATGAGGTCAGTCGACTGAACAGTGTTCGGCATTTTGGGCCATTTCTAATGTATTTTTTCAGTCGACTTGAGGGTGAGCCCAATCGATTGGACCTAGGCTGATGGCTGTGCATCTTTGAGAAACGTGATTTTTTTAAGGTTTGGAGCTAACCTTTGGGGTTGAGTCTCAACTTCTAAAACGTTTTGATGAAAATGTGTTTTTACATGTTTTATTTGATCTCTATGGTTGATGGATTGGATCTCTTTTTATACATAAGTTGTATAAAATATTTTGCGGGTGATTTTTAAATGTTTTTCATAGTTGTACTGTGGCAGTGGATTTGTTGAGCTGGGCTTACATTGCTCCTCGGTGAAAGTCCAAAAACGTGCGCAACGTATGTACTTTATACCTTCGAGTTAATCCCCGTAAATTAAGCCGGTTGCCTCCGTGAATGGCGTTGTTTGGGTACTTTGGATCCTCAAATTTTGGGCCTATAAATTAAGCAATAGGTGCTTTGTACCTTCGGGTTGATTCCGTAAATTAAGCCGATTGCCTCCGTTAATGGCGTTGGTATCGTAACTCGGTATAGAACTTGTCATTACCGAGCAGGCCTTAAGTGGTGACTAGGGTAATGGGCAGGAATCTATAGTTGTTACCTTTGTCAGTGGCAGAGTCGGTACATAGGATTACATTTTATCTCTTCTTCTCAGTTGTGTCTTCTGCTTTCCCTTAACTGTGGCATGATATCTATCAGGATGATATGCATAGTTTCAAGGATGGAAAAAACTGATGGTTTTTGGGAAGAAAACCTTTTAGCTCCTATGGGTGAGCTTATGTGCTTCTGATTACATAACCTGCTTTACAGCTTTATATAGTCTGTTTCTATTGGGCTTCAAATCACGGCGTGGAATTTTGCTATAAAATCATTTTCAGGTGAGCATGCGGAATTGACCTAGTTGCAGTAGTGATGGAAGACTTGCTATAGTTTTTCTTATTTTTTTGTGACATGTAGTTTACATGTGATGCCTGTTTCAGAAGGCGAGTTTTATACGCCTTGAGGCGATATACTTATTCAGGTATGAGAATGCATGTTTACTGTTTGTGAGAGCTGAATTTTGGGAAATCTTTAATCCAAATGTTGTATATTTTTGAGTTGATGGTATTCCAACTTCAAATCTTATTTTCATAAATGGTGTTTTGGTGGGCTTTCGCGTCACCCTGGTGTTTGGGGCGTGACAACCTGGAATCAGAGCTCTAGGTTCGAATACCTAAGAGCCATGGAAATGAGGGTACATCACCTTATGAGGATGTATGTGTGCTTGATTGCATGTGTTACTGCGTTTTTCTAACATCAGCATGATAGCTTGTGGTGTATACGTGTGTATGGAGATTGGACCTTAAGATTGATTAGTTTTGCCTTTGGGCATTTGGATTAACAAACTTGGGAGCTATGTCAGAGACGCGTTTCGCGAACGTGATTTCTAACAAGGAAGCTAAGTAGGTCTTCTAGAGTGACGAGTCTTTCTTGTTGGTTCCCCTCGGTATGTGAGATGTGATGACATGATTTTAAGTGGCTATGTATTAGCATGCTTATGTGTATTATGTCTTTTACATTAGCAATAACATGTTGTATGGACGATTATCCTATTATGTTGCTTTCGTATAGAGTTATGTCCATGCGGGGAGGACGAGGCCTAGGTCGAGGCCGTGGCCGTGGTTCTGGTCGAAGGGACGCTCCAGTCCCAGATATTGGGGATGCTAATGCACCCCATGGAGCTATTGACGAGAGAGATCTGTTATGTGAGATGGTCGGCTCCATCCGGCAACTGGCTGAGGCCATTAGGGGAAGGGAGAATGTACCTGAGTTGAGGGCGACGGTCTCAATGCGTGAGTTTTGCCGTCTGGACCCTCCTACCTTTTTTGGGGATCTCAACCCCATGGTAGCCACTAAATGGCTAGAGCTGATCACCAGGATCCTGGATTTGCTTCAGATTAAGGAAAATGATCTAAGGGTTACCATTGCTGCCTTCCAGTTGTGGGGGAGTGCTTATATGTAGTGAAAGTTTTCCAAGACTACAGTTGGGGGCACATGGGAGGCATTTACTAAGGTATTTCTGGAGAAATAATTTTCGGCGACTCTGAGGGATCGCTATAGAGAGGACTTTCTTTTCCTGACACAGGGGACGATGAATGTGATTGAGTATGAGCTGAGTTTACTAGCCTATCTCAGTTTGCACAGGAGATCGTACCTATAGATGAGTTTCGTACGAAGAGGTTCGAGAGGGGTTTGAGGCCCGCTATCAGAGATAGAGTGGCAGCATTTAGGATGTAGGTCTTTACAGAGTTGGTGGAGACCGCCATGAAGGTGGAAGACACTTTGAACGAGATGCGCAGAGACAGGGACAGTAAGGGTCAACAAGATAGTGGACGAGCACAAGGTCAAGGCTGCTGAGAGACAAGCGTCGATAGACATCTGGTCTGAGTTCACATCAAGCGGGGTCGTATCTGCCATAATCTTCTGCATTTATACCTCCCATAGCTTCAATGGGAAGGTCGGATCAGAGAATGCTTGTTTGCTTTAGATGCCAATAGCCAGGGTATCGTGCGGTAGAGTGCTGGAGTTCAGCGCTTATTCAGGCACAGTCGTAGTCGTAGGTGCAGAAGAGGGGGCCAATGGTATGTTTTGAGTGTGGCCAATCTGGGCACATTCGTAGAGATTACCCCAGAGGAGGGAGTATGCGGAGTACAGCCGGAGCACCTATTACTCCATCCGCCTAGGGACGCCAGCCACCTAGATTTACAGAAGAGGGTGCCTCTGTACAGTCAGGTTGACAGTTGATAGTTTAGGGCCACAGTGGACAGGCCAGAGCTTATGTTCTTGCAGATCCTCGTTCATCCAGAGCACCGATCGTGCTCGATGCTGCTGCTACCACCTCCATGATCAGAGGTACTCTTCTAGTCTTTAGATCATGGGCCAGTGTTCTTATCGACACGGGAGCATCACATTCGTTTATATCATCTACTTTTGCATCTGCCTTGGGGTTGAAACCAGACTTGTTGGGTAGTGTTTTAAGCATGGAGACCCCAGTCAATGGGAGTGTGGTGTTGAGTTTTATTTGTAGATCCTGCATGTTGGAGGTCGCCAGTCGTTGTTTAGAGTTTGACTTTATCATTCTAGACATGACCATGTTTGATGTCATCCTAAAGATGGATTGGCTGACCACCTATTGTGCCTTTAGAGATTGTAATCGACGAAAGGTAACGATTTGTACACCGGTCGGAGATTGCTTTTGCTTTGTGGGTGACCGGGATGAAGGTTTGGTGTCTATATCCGGTATTGCGCGGAACCAAGGCAACCTGGGTTCCCTCTTTGCAGCTCTAATGTTAGATAAGGAGGTTAAGGTTCGAGAAGCGTTACCTCCGGTGGTTTGCGACTATCCAGATGTCTTTCCGGACGATCTGTTCAAGTTGCCGTCAAACCTAGAGGTAGAGTTCTCAATTGAGTTGGTTCCAGGAACTATTCCCATATCCATGCCGTCTTATCATTTTGCACATGCTGAATTGCGTGAACTCAAGGTACAGCTACAAGAGTTACTGGATAGGGGGTTTGTGCGCCTGAGTACTTCGCCGTGGGGAGCTCCTGCTCTTTTTGCCAAGAAAAAGGATGGATCCTTGCGATTATGTATCCTATAGCGAGAATAGATGATTTGTTTGATCAGTTGAAGGGGTCGAGCTGCTTTTCTAAGATTGACCTGAGATCAGGATACCACCAGTTGAGGATTAGAGATGAGGACATAGCGAAGACTGCCTTCCGGACTTG